>MU375985.1:0-147571 GCA_022495235.1 Xylaria curta
AGGTTTTTTATTAATTTTTATTAATTATTTAGTTTTATTTTTATTTAAACTAAAAAAGTTTAATAAAATAATTTTAATTATAATTAAATTAATAAAATATTTATAATATATTATTTAATAAAGTTAAATAAATAAGTTTTATTTATATAAAAAATATTTTAATAATATTAAATAAAGTTTTAAAGCTATATTTAATATTATTAAAAATTTTTAAAGCTTTAATTTTTTTTTATAATAAATTAAAATAAACAGTTATTAATATATAATTTATATTATAATAATAATTAATAATAACTTAAAATTATTTTTTAATTATTATATAAAAGTTATTTTTATATTTATTAATTAAATATAATAATAAATAAATAAACAATTTTTTTATAAATATAATTATTATTTTAAATTAAATATTATTTAAAAATAATTTATTAATATATTTTCAAGTTTTTTATTATTTTTATAATGTTATTATTATTAATTAATATAATATAATTATAATAACATATTTATTTTTTGCTTTTTAAACAAATATTTTTAATTAATATTAGTTTATATAATAAACGTTATTTTATTAATAATATTTATTATTTTTTTTATAACTTTATTATAAATAAATTATATTATATAAAAATTTGCGTTATAATTAAACATTAGTTTTGTTGCATTAAGCACATAAACAATAGCAGGGCTCCGCAGCAAATATGCTATATTATACAGAAAATCTAAGCTAAAGAAAAAAAAAGAAAAAGAAAAGCTATTCTATAGGATTACACCCGCAAGTGTAAGTGTTCGTGTGTGCGCGCGCGCAGTAAATAAAGGCGGCAAACGCCGGCAGTATTCAAATGGCAGTATAAGGCTAGTGTGGGTCATAGCCACCATACAAGCCATTATGCTATCACTAGTTTTAAAATTTTTATTTTAATGAATTAATTTATTTAATTATTATTAAAATAATTATTTATTTTTTATATTTTATTATAATTATAATTTATTATTTTATATATATATGTTTAATTAATTATAATAAAAGGCTTATTTAAAGAAAGTGTTTTATAAAAACATAGTCTTTAAAAAAGGTGTCCTGTAAAAACACAGCCCTTAAAAGCTGTTATTTTTTATATAATATTTAAAATAATCGAAATAATCAATAATAATAATTTTATTTTATACTTTGTTTTATTAAATAATAGCTAGCAATTATTAGTTGTTAATTTTACTTTATTTTAAAATATTTGCTTATTAATAAACTATTTATTTTATTAGTTAATATTTGCTTTTGTTTTTATAAAAATAAAATATAGCTTTTTATTAACTTTTATATTAAATTAATAATTTTTGTTATATTAAGCTAACAGCTTATTAATATTAAATGTAATTTATTGTTTAAAAAATAAAAAACACTTGTTTTAATATTTAATCTTGTTAACTTTTTATTTAATATTATTAATTTTTTATATTAACTTTTATTACTTTTTATTAAAATAATATTATTACATAAATTTTATATAAGTTTTAATTTTTATATAATATTACTTAAGTTAAAAACCTGCTTATTAAAATTTTTTAATAAACTTTATTTAATAATATATAATAATAACTTAAATTATATATAAAAACAATAATTTAACTTATATATAAAAATAATAACTTATATAAAAAGTTATTTTATAATTTAAAACTTAAACATTTTTAACTTAAACGTTTTTAAGTTTTTTATTATATTTAATTATTTTTATTTTAATTGTTTTATATAACTATTTATTAGCTTATATTTTTTTTAAAGCTAAGCGTTTATTTATAAAAAAGTTTTTTATAATTATTTATAAATAAATATTTTATTTTTAAGTTGCTGCATTTTTTTATAAAAACTATTATTTGCTTTAAGTTTAAAAGCTTAATGTTGTTATAATTAATTATATTATTAATTTTTTTGTAGATTTATTATTATTAACTTAAATTAACTAGTTAATATTTTTTTTTTAAGTAGTTAATTAAAACTATTTTATATTTTAAATTTTAAACTTATATATAACAAAAAAGGCTATTTATATTATAAACAATTTTATATACTTTTATTTTTTATTTAATTTAATAAACATAATACATTTTAATTTTTTAAATTAGCATTATTATAGTTAAATTAAATTAAGTGAACGTAGTTCACTAATAATATTTATAAACATTGTTTATAGATGTTTTTTATAAACATAGTTTATAAATAAAAACTTAGCTTAAACATTAATAAAAGAAGTTTATAAATATTATCTCTTTATAATTTTATTTTTAATTTTTTAATAAAAAACCTTTTATTTTATTTAATTACACTTTTTTTATTAAAAATAAAAGCATTTAACCTTTGTTATAATCGGTTAATAAACTTAAAATTACATCTTTGAAAGTTTTAAAGTTTGCTGTTTCCAGTGGGAAATTCTCTGTTATTTAGCCAGCCCTCCTTAGTGACCACGTTAATCTTCGAGGGCTCCCAGTCCTTATGGATAGAGTTAGCATGGCCATGAGCTTTCAGCGCTTAAGAAGTCATCGAAAAAGCTGACATTATCGGCCAGCGTTCTTAGGGCATTGTAGGCAGACATTCTTCAATGCCACACAGGGGCTGTAGGCGAGGTGTGTCTCCATGTTAGCAGTCCTACCTATAAACCCAGTTGCTGTAATATGCGGCTTATACCGTCGCTCTAACTAGAGACAGATTCAAACCTAAGAGAACCGATGGTGGCTACATAACTTGCGACATTGCTTTCCTCGCTCTGGGTGTAGGTTGCTTTATAGCTAGCGGAACCGTCAGGCACAGCTGCAGAACTATTTCTACGGCTGACATCGGCTGAAGAGCGCTCGTTTTCATTGAAGACTAGCTTTATCCAATGCACAAGCTCTCCACAGCATTGGAAGCTCAACGAGGTGCTTCTGGTTGTTACTCCAGAGAACAAAGCCGATCTACTTATTTATTTACTTATAAACCTTTGCATGTGCATGACTTGGGTATACTACAAAAGCGTCCCCTCTCTGTAGACAACCTGTGGATTAAAAAAGGCTACTGAGTGTCCAATATTACACTGTTATACATGGCTTGTCATCAAACTGATTGACGGGACATTATATAGTTCTAATGTATTATTAGTAATGACTAGGTGATAACTAAAAATCACGTTGGAAAATACGCCCAAGAAGGATCGAAACGCGGAAGTACAGACACCGCACCACTTGGCGGATCTGTTACGGACAAAATTTGGCTAACTGAAAACCTGGACAACAGGTAGTCGAAAAGTGATGGAATTCACATAGTCCTAGGACATTCTTTCAGTGCATAGAAGACGTATATCATCATCTTAACCAGTTCCAACTCCTTACTTGATTATAACACCAGCAACTTCACATGCTTATAGGCCGACTCATAATCGCCCGGTGCCCAGTCTAGCAAGGTCAGATCCCAAGGCTCTAGACTATCTCCTTGCTAGAGAAATAGGGGCCGAGCTGTATCCCCGGATAAAAGTCGATGATGTGTTCAAGCCGGCTCAGTTTGATCCTTTCTAAGTTTCATTTATTCGTCCTCGATAATATCGTTCTCTGTATTTTCCACGACTATAAGATCCGAAATGTTCTGCTTAGATCCTTTTGTGAAGCAGGAATAGAGTATGCATCCTGGCCTGGCATCTCCCCATCCACATAACAGGCCCCGATCATCTTGAAATCGTTACCATGGGACCGCAGTGCGTACGGAGTTCCACCTGAATCTGCATGGACGGCGACGACCGTGTCTTTAGGTTGACAGAGTTGGGGCACTAAAGCAAAGAGTCCCGTTTCTGTCAACGCAAACCGTCTATTCTGCCCGGTCTGTTGCAAGGCTAACCTATAAGGCTCGCACAGCACAGTCAAACTCTCAGTTGAAGCATTATTCTCCGATTGGTTTGCCTCTGGCGTATAGGCCCGAGTGAAATCGAGTAGGCTCGAGAAACCGGCCCAATCACTTTCCGAGCTCTTCTCGCTACGGAAGTTGGTATCTGCTATCAAGGTCCGACCAAGCTTTCCCGAATCTCTCGTATGGCTCTCTGCCATCGCATTGACTTGTGTCAAATAGGAGTGCAGACGACTGTGGGATTGAAGCGTCTCTGGAGTCAGTATAGGAGAAATTTGAGCGACTACGCCAATCTTTCTACCCCGTATTAAAAGTGCGTTTTCATCTTCTGGGTCCGCTTCGGCGTCTTTGCCCACATGCACAGGGACGGTGTCGTGGACAAAGAATGTCATGTCATCAAGATTAGGATCTCCAAGGCGTTCATACCTAGGCACCCATGATGGATAGCTCTCGTCGAGGAGCTCGTCGTCTCCACGATGTGAGATCCATCGGAGGATGAAAGGGAACTCCCCGTCCGGGTCGGCAGCGACAAACGATAACACTAGATATTTGGTAGCGTCGCGGTAAACCTCCTGCAAGGATTTCTTATAGTCGACCTTAAGAAGCGCGGGTATGCGAGAATCTATCGTGTCATCTTTGAAACACATACCGAGAACTCCGAAGACCTTGTCCCTCGGATTCGTTGCTTGAAGTGCACTTGATATCGCGAAAGAATCCCCGAAGTCGACCCTCCCTTGCACAGTAAGCTGCATCCGTTGTTCAAGGATGGCGCCTGCGTTCATTAAGCCTGAGCATGTCTGGAAACCTTTGGCAATATTGAACGCCGGAAACTTAGATAACCAGGTAGCGGCCTGCGCGACTAGCGCAAAGTCGATCTCGAAGTCACCGTAAAGGCAGTGATTCTCTGCAGACAGCACGGCTTCCTGGACGATCCAGACTCGGCTGAACCACGGGAGGTTGTAGAATTTGAGCAGGGCCTCCTTGTCGACCGAATCAGCTAGCCGTGATTGCGGCAAAGGGGTACCACCATTCCAAAGAGCGCCAAGATACGACGAGAAATCATTGTACCCGGCTTGTTCCATCTGCTGGTGAACGTCGAGGTTGACCATGCTCAGAGCCTTGAGAGATCGAGCGGCCACGGCATCATCTTCTTGTCCAAGATGTATCAGATTGCGTGTCGCGCGTGAATACACGGTCCCCATTAGAGCCACTTGACTCGCTTGCTCGTCTATATCGGCTTGGTTAATGCAGACGGCATCGATCCATATAGTACGCTCTTTGTCCGGTAACGCGACTCGCGTAATGGCTTGAGCTGAGTTGACGGGTATCTCAAGGAAGCTGCCATCGACGTCGATACGAATGCGAGACATAGGATCTCCCCAGCAATAGGAAATGGTCTCGTATGGCGGAAGCTCACTCTCTACAAATGATACGTGCCTTAATATACCACACGGCGGACTTCTTGAGGATGGATCATGGGGGAAAATCCGGAGTAGACGGATTTCGCGGCGCCCGGGATCTAGGGGACGATATGTTGTGAAGGCCATTTTTGCTTCTGGCACTTCATCTATATACAACTTTACTAGTATGGCCATCGCAGCCGGCTGTCTAGTCATTGGATTGAAACCCACCCGCTTTCGAGGCTTAATCACCCCGCCTAGCATGGCTCCTCACGTGACCATGCTAGAAAAACCGACGGTATCACGATGGTCTATGATTCTAAGCAAGGCTAATAATATTACCGGGGATGTAGAATGAAAAGTTGCTAGTTATTGAAAGGCCTAATTACTCAGCTGACTCAAAGTGTCTTGTAGCATACGTAAAAACCAAACTTGGATCAGTTGGCACTCTATGCAGTAACAAGAAGTCAAAACTTGAATTGCTAGCAGTATAAACTATCATAATACATACAGTTAGTCCAACATATGCAATTCGGTAGCAAGTGCGTCAGTGCTATCCGTGAGATAAAACTTAATACACGACTAAAACCTGGTCAATTACAACTGTTCGCCTATTCTCTCATCTATTTATAACTATATATTCCTGTGGTCGTCTGCTGTCTTAAGCCTGCTGTTCTCTACTACTAAATGTCCTTACACTAGGTTTATAGTTAAACAAGGCTACCAAGCCTCATCGATACATAAGTACTCGTGCTCTCTTACAGCCCTCCCCACAGTGCACATCCTCAAACACCGCAATGCTCTCGATGCCAGCATATGTGTCGCTCAGATCCCAAATGGGACTTGATCACGAGTGGGGTCTCTACGCCTATCGTACCGCATTTGAGGACCAGGAAATTTGGGAACGATATACGAACTATGTCCACAATGCTATCATTGCCAAGATACAAAATCACTGTGGGCGGAAGGATCCAACTCTACCTGCGAAAGTCCAATCATCCTTCCATCTTGTCGTCAAGGAGGACAAGTCTCTGGAAGGCCTTACCTATCATGAGGTACGAGACATCTTTGTCTGGTGGATTGCGGCCGGTGGAGCAGAAGATGAAGGGTGGATTGATCACGGCATGTATGACTGGTACTTCCTCTACGTGGACCGAGATATCTTGGAGAAATTTCGACGAATCGATGATGCCAGGAAAGAGAAAACACCCGACTATATCACCGAAGAGGTTCCTGTGATGATGGTTAGAGCCCATTCACTGGTATGTGAGACAGACCCTGATGATACTTGGTGCTCGAAATTCGAAGGTGATCCTGCCGAAGAGGATGCTGATAAAGAGTGGCAATACGTGTAAGTCTCCATTCACTTCCTTAGCATCTCAATTCTGCCTGTTCACGGAGAAAATTAACAAACCCTGTCCTCGAGATTATTTCTTCTAACTATCTTAGTTCTGCATACTACATCCCAGAATTCATCGACTTCCACAGAGGGGATGGCGAGGCATGGTTTACCTTCTTCAAACGACCACCAGGAGTATGGAACACCCCCTAGACATATCTTATCTGCAGCATGCGTTTCTAGTCAGTGTTACTGGTCAGCCCGTCGTCAGAAGTATTGTCACTTCCTATAAACTGCCGCCGCGTTTTCCATGACACGGTTGCAATAATCTTCTCTTTTCTTCCTTGTTTTTATCACAGATGATAAACATGTGCTGGACTCTAGATTACGCGACATGTACTCAAGGCCCTAAGATCCCAGTGTCCTTTTTCTGCTTAATTCCCCACAAACACATACCTACCGAATACTAGTCCGAGAACCGTGTAAGAGAGAAAAATAAAAACGACACTGTAGTGTTATACGTACTAATGTTTATTGATATACTTTACATATTGTGAAATCGTTATTGTATCAAAAAAGTCTAAAAGTGTATAATTATCATGCTAAATGAACTCACTAATTTTTGCAAGTTGGTTAATAATTTATTTCTTTACTACGCCTTATAAGCTCCTGCTTATTTAACACTTGAAATATAAAGCCCAGAGGCCCTAGCACTTAAATTCCTGGTAACACAAGTTGTAAAAAGTATGGTATATTTTACTTAAAGCTGCCCTAGAAAGGAGCGTTAGCTGTACAACGCTAAGTTTAGTGTGATATTATAAAATTTAACATAGTGATTTTTAATAACCGCTAACTTTAATGATAACAAGGCAAGGTAAACGTAGTTATTAAGGATAAGGGTTAGCATGGATAAAACCTCCTTGAAGTGACTGCTATGTTAATTAGTACATCTTTTTTATAGCATGGCAATTTAATTTGCAAGATGTTAATTGTTAAAAGCTAACGGCCTTTATACTCTTTTTACAGCAAGTCTTTTGGTTCTTACTGATATATAAATATTAATCGGTCTTGCTAACATTAAAGCATTCTTATATACACAAAATCACCACTCCTACGCAGTTAATTAAGAAATTATACAAACCTTCTCTTAGAAATGTAATCCATTATAATACTATTATAATCGATAATATCTGGACATGGTTAGAAACAAGAAAGCGGTGTTAATTTAGTTAGGTAAATAATCATACTTTATGCACATTTGTTGGTCCCATGCCTATTTAAAGAGCTGGGATGTGAAAGTCAAGTTCGGGGTCTCCTAGTTGAAAAGCAAATCGTAGAAAGTGAATGATTGGATTGGATCAAAAGTTGGAATGAAAATTTCGGAATACGTAGGGGTATGGTTTCAACACTACAGTCCTGATAGAAAAGGGTTGGTTAATATCGGTGGAAAAGGCAAATATGAATAAAGGACCTTTTACAGTAACTGCTAATATATTGGTTGTTCTATATTTCCTACGATTTTATGTGTTAAATCTGTAGATATGTAAACTTTATGCCACTTAATCTATCTATAACTCCTTCTCCTTATA
This sequence comes from Xylaria curta, assembly GCA_022495235.1. NCBI lineage: Eukaryota > Fungi > Ascomycota > Sordariomycetes > Xylariales > Xylariaceae > Xylaria > Xylaria curta. Next base: position 8,197 of record MU375985.1, read on the forward strand.
TAGAGGGTGAGCTCACCCTACCCGAAAGCCGTAGCAGTAAGCTGAGAATTGAAACAAATCCTATGATGCGAGTCTGATACTATAGCTTCCCAGAGATTTCACAAGCGTTTACGTGTCGAGGCTATCGCGCCATGCAATCTAGTTCACACGAGTCCTTTCCTGCGATCTAAACCAAACCTAGACCTTAAGTATCTATGAACACTTACTGTAGGTGCCTGGGTGCTGGCTCTGGCTACAGTGTTACGTGCCCGGCGAAAATGAAGTCTCAAGAGTGACAACATCGTCATTTTTCGACCCGTGTGCGACTAGCAAGAACTATCTATTCATGGTGTTGTTAGCGTCGGTTTAATTGATACCGACGTTAATCGATCTGGCCAATCGCTCTCAATGCAGCATTGGTTTCTATTCAGCACTGTACATGCGCATCTCTGATGGGCTTAAAAACTATTTGCCCCATATGCAAAGCGACGATGTATCCATAGGCCACCCCACCTGCGAGATTTTTTGTCCGATGATGATGTTGCCAAGCCAGTAGAAATGCGCGCATTACGAAGCCGGTCCGGGATGCGAATATAGCCGGAGATCCTACGGCGACGAAAATAAACCCTAGCGATGAAAGATCAACAGAAATCATGAGAAGCTTCAGCACCCTCAACATCCTTCGAAGCCGGGGCAGCCTGAGACAGGGTATCCTGTCTTCTCCTCAACGGCATGCTTCGACTTTCCAGCAAGCAATAGCTGCGACCTCGCCCCGAACAACATGGACACAAGATGAGATCTCAGATATCTATAATCAGCCGCTTATGGAACTCGCGTCTGCGGCCGGGAATGTTCACCGACGATTTCACAGACCGTCAGCTATTCAGCTATGCACCCTGATGAATATCAAGACTGGAGGCTGCACAGAGGATTGTTCCTACTGTGCCCAGTCCTCAAGATACAGTACAGGACTTCAGGCTACCAAGCTTTCTACAGTTAACTCAGTTCTCGAGGCTGCGAAGGTTGCCAAGGAAAATGGCTCCAATCGCTTTTGTATGGGTGCAGCCTGGAGAGACATGAAGGGGAGAAAAAGCGGGATGCAGAACATTGTGGAAATGGTTAAGGGAGTAAGAGCGATGGGAATGGAAGCTTGCGTGACATTGGGCAGTGAGTACTGTTGAAGGCCATTCTTTTCTACAGTTATCTCAACATGACCCAGAATGAAAATCACTGATTCTCCATGTCCTAGTGCTTGACAAAGAGCAAGCCAAGCAGCTCAAAGAGGCAGGCTTGACCGCGTATAACCACAATCTCGACACATCGCGAGAGCACTATTCGAACATCATCACAACGAGGAGCTACGACGAGCGACTTCAGACAATAGAAAACGTTAGAGAGGCGGGCATTCACGTCTGTAGCGGTGGCATTCTCGGTCTGGGCGAAGTGCCTGAAACTGACCATGTCGGATTGATTTATACTCTAGCCACGCTGCCCGAGCATCCCGAGTCGTTCCCCGTCAATAAGCTGGTACCTATCAAGGGTACGCCAATGTTTGGCCAGGAACCAGTTAAATTAGAGGACCTCGTCCGCTGCATAGCGACGGCCAGGCTTGTGATGCCTGCCACAATCATCCGACTAGCGGCCGGTAGAGTGACGATGCCGGAGAGTGAACAGATGCTGTGTTTCATGGCTGGCGCCAATGCCATTTTCACGGGCGAAAAAATGTTGACAACAGATTGCAATGGTTGGGATGAGGATAAGGCTATGTTCGGCAGGTGGGGTTTGGAACCTCTGCAGACAGAAGCGAGCAAAGTGTCAGGAGACTCGGGTTCGGTACATCACGAGCAGATCATTTCAGAAGGCCACAGGGAAAGGATAGGAGAGGAGCGACTCCAGGCTCAGGGCTAGGATCTGTCTATTCTCATTGCACATTTATTATACAAACAGAGGCCAACTAGAGGGATAAGTCCTTAAGAGCCAGTTATCAGAGCTTCGACTCTCGCTTCTCACTGGGACTAGTTGTTAGGACCGCTTCTGTGGCATCGCCTGTCTGACTCTTCCCCTGTGTATCGGCATCCCGCATGGTTCCTGGATAGTCCAACCATGTTTCAATGGCTCGGCAAAGGCTGTCAATTTGCTCAATTGTGTTGGCAGCGTGGATGCAGATTCGTACCCTCTCTTGCCCCTGGGGAACTGTCGGTGCGACGATGGGACGAATCATGAATCCAGACGTTTGGCAGTGCCGGGCAAGACTTTTTGGGTATCTAGTAAATAGTGGAATGATAGGAGAACCCGATGCGCCGTCAGACACACGAAGCCCAGCAGTGCCTGACTTAAAGCGTACGTAAAGGCTCCTTAATTTAACATGACAATGTTGGATTAGTTTCTGAAGTTGCTGCTGATGCATCTTGGCTTCCCCAGAAATCATATAGTCATATACGGCACTGATACTGGCCAATGATGGGAATGACATAGAGGTAGTGTATATCAGGGTTCGGGCATAGTTGATAAGATAGAGACGCGCGATCGAGGAGCAGAGAATTCCACCTATAGTGAAAAGGGCTATTGTCAGCAAGAATCATAGAAACTGCATGTCTATAAACCAACCTCCTGCGCAACCTATGGCCTTCCCAAAGCCAAGCACTCGTGCCCATATTCGATCTTGTAATCCAAGTTGACACACGAGGCCGCGGCCATCTCCCAGAACACCAACAGAATGCGCTTCATCGACGATAATATAACCGTTTCCATTAGGAAGCAGGGATTCAACCATGTTGCAGACATAATGCAAGTCCGGTATGTCCCCATCCATGCTGTAGAGAGCCTCGAGACAGATGAATATGTTTGATTCTCCAGATCTAACTCGTCCATCACTGTGTATGAGCTGCTTTAGCGTGAGTTCCAGGCCTCTGGGATCTTTCACACCCGTGGAGCCGCTATTCCTCTTCAGATCTACATTTAATTCTCCAACATCCCGAATGATAGATTCATGGTCGAAAGAGATTTTTCTAGTGGCACGGGATAGCCGCATCCCATCGTGGATGCTCGCGTGAATGAGGTTGTCATATAAGATGACATCTTTGGCTTCTGGGACGCAGCTAATAAGGCCAACATTCGCGTCGTAAGCGGAAGTAAAAAGTAGTGCAGCTTCGGAGCTGTGAAATTCTGAGATCTTTCGTTCGAGCTGTTCAACGAAGATAGAGTTGCCATCCAAAAGGCGAGAGCCTCCAGATCCTAGTGCTCGCCCGTTTGAAGAGGTGAATGGTGTCTTCTCGCTGAGCTGTGTTATCAGAGCTTTGCGTAGGAAAAGATTTTGCGAGAATGACAGATAGTCATTCGACGAAAAGTCCACGACACCTGGTATGGGGGTATTTAATTGCCGCAATCTGCCTTGATATTCACGTTGAGTTAGTCGACCTCGGAGTGTGACTTCCAGATTGTCTACTTGTATTGTGGATTTCATGTTTTTCTGATGGCTGCTCAGTTGGAGGTAAGTTGTCTTTTAGGCTTAGAGCTACACTAAACTTCTTTCCCCCTCTCGATAAAACTGTTGACGAGAACTGCGTAATATTCTCTCACACGTGCGCATCAGGGTTTACAGGGTATACTAGGAGATGTTACTACGATGTAACTCAAAGACTTGGGTGCAGGTAGAACTGGACCGGATAATATAGCGTCTTCGCTAGCTTATGCTATCCACACTGCTACACACTCTTTTGATTTAACGGCGCATAAAAATTTGTAACAATGCGTGTCAATGATAGAGAAAAATCAAAAGAAAACTCCGTATATACCAAGACGTTGCCCGCTGGAAAGGATCGCTTTGCTTACTTGTCCTACGTTTGGGAAACTGAAGAACGATAGCTATGGAACAGGACTATAAAATAGTCTCCAACATCGTCAATACCCTTGACCTGTTCGGACATAGTGACATTGAACTACCGGCACTTAGTCGTGCATGTACTGTCCCACTATCCGGATAATCGCGCATTGCCCAGACGGCCGGCACCGGGGTTCGATATTCACGGTCATAATAGCCTACAAGTAAATATTTGCATCGCATGAGAAGACTTGATAAATTCTGCATGATTTACCTCGTGGCCAGCCATAGCGTTTACTATGTCCCCAATTGGGACGCTACTCTGGCGGAATCTGCGTGTTTATAAGATATATGGCGCCAATACTGATGTGGGGAAGACAGTCTTTACCTCCATTCTCTGCAATGCCTCGAGAAGTATATGGAAAGATGAAGCAACTGCATATTTAAAGCCAGTATCTACTGGATCGGATGATGAAGCAGACGATAAGTGTTCGTTTATGCATTATCACTGAAAATGAAAAATTTGATCTAACCCGCCAGCAGGAGCAGCTCAATATATTTCATACCAAATGCATAATGTGCTGACAGATTACGGTACTTGTAGTCATATTAATAAGTTTGCTAAGGGTGTCATTCGCCAAACCTTGTATCAATACAGCCAACCCGTGAGCCCTCACATTGCTGCCAAGGGAAATGTGCTTAACCTTATTTGAACATCACCGAACGAAGCTAAGATTCCCACAGGTTATTTCTAATGAGAGAATCCTAAACTCAGTCTATAAATTCGCTTTAGAGAGAGCCGCTGCCGGGCCGGGTTGGCTCTTTATTGAAACAGCTGGCGGAGTTCATTCTCCGAGCCCTTCGGGCACCACACAAGCCGACCTGTACACTGCCCTTAGATGTCCCGTGGTGCTAGTCGGAGATTGGAAGCTGGGAGGGATATCATCTACAATCTCGGCCTTCGAGTCACTCAGGATTCGAGGCTACGATGTGGCAAGTGTCGTGGTGTTCGAGGATGCTGAGTATGGTAACTCCGACTATCTGAAAGACTATTTCGAGCAGCGATATGGCATCCCAGTCACAGCTTTACCGACGCCGCCGCCCCGTGATACTTACAACAAAGAACGGGACGAAAGATCCCTGCTTAAGTACTATCTGGAGAAGAGCCAAGCGAAAGCAATACGTGACACCCTCACTCTTCTCGATAAGCAGCACAGTGCCCGCATCAGGGCCCTGGAAGGTATGCCGGCAGAAGCACACCGAAAAATTTGGTACCCCTTTACACAGCAGAAGCTACTCCAGCCAGATGACATTGTAGCGATCGACAGTGCCTATGGGAGCCATTTCCAGACGCTAACCCCGGAGTCCTCGACAGCTTCCAACGACAAATCTCTCTTGCAGCCGTCATTCGATGGATCCGCATCCTGGTGGACGCAGGGGCTGGGCCATGGAAACTCTTCTTTAACGCTAGCTGCAGCCTATGCTGCCGGCCGTTATGGACATGTAATGTTTGCCGGGATGATTCACGAGCCGGCACTAAAGTTGGCCACAATGCTCCTCAATAACTTACAAAACCCACGATTGAACCGCGTCTTCTTCTCCGACAATGGGAGCACGGGAATGGAGGTTGCAGTCAAAATGGCTTTACGTGCATCTCGTGTTCGCTACGGCTGGTCTCCTGACACCAAAATCGATATACTAGGTCTTAAGGGTGCTTACCACGGCGATACAATAGGCACTATGGATTGCGCCGAACCAAACACATACAATGAAAAGGTGGAATGGTATGAAGGCAAGGGTGCGTGGCTGGATTATCCTCAAATTCAATGCGTTGCCGGAAAATGGCAGGTTGAGGTACCAAGCGAGATTGGGACACGCCAAAATCAGAGCTTCTCCGAACTTTCAGATGTTTTCAATCTCAAGCGGCGTAGAGAACGAGGAGAGCATAAAGTTTACGAGTCCTATATTCTCTCTACCCTACGACAGCATCTAAACGAGGGTCGCAAGTTTGGTGCCCTGATACTCGAGCCAGTAGTACTAGGAGCAGGCGGCATGGTATTAGTGTGAGTACAAACGTTGTTTCGGGTCACACTATACTAACAATGGGACAGCGACCCCCTTTTCCAGCAGACATTGGTTCTCTTCGTTAGACAAAACGCATCACTGTTTGGTTCAGACAAGCTTCCAAACATCGTTGAGGACGATAAGACATGGAGTGGGCTTCCTGTCGTCTTTGACGAGGTTTTTACCGGCATTTATCGCTTGGGCAGGGTTACGGCTGCCTCTTTCCTAGGTCTACATCCCGATATATCAGTGCACGCTAAATTATTGACTGGAGGGCTTGTTCCACTTTGTGTCACGCTGGCTTCTGAACGTATATTTGACGCCTTTGCGAGCGACGAGAAATCGGACGCATTACTTCACGGCCACAGCTATACTGCACATGCTGTCGGCTGCCAGGTCGCGATTGAATCTCTGAACCAACTACAGTCACTGGATAAAACCGGAAGTTGGGGCTGGGCCAAATCCAACGGTTGGCCACAGGTGGCTAACGAGACTCAAACCAGTCTCGTTGAGTCACAACCCGAGATTTGGTCCATCTGGCCACTATCTTTGGTGCAATGGATGTCTCTCCAACCCAGAATAGCAGGTGTTTGGGCCTTGGGTAGTGTGTTGGCAATCCGCTTACATGCAGCTGATGGCAGCGGATACACGAGCACTGCCGCCGAAGGCCTACGCAAGAAACTCCTACATGGTGTTAGTGATGCGCCAGGGGTATCGTGGAATGTGCACTCCAGGGTACTTGGTAATGTGCTATACATAATGGGGAGCCAACACACTACGGAGCAAGAAGTGGGACAGATATCAGACCTTTTGCGGACTGGGTTTGAAGAGTAACTACGCTTGAGTTGCGGTGACTTTAGGCATCTCTGATGGTGTGTAGATACCGTTTAAATCCCCTTTCGTGGTCGGACTGTTGTAGAGAAATAGAACAGTACACAACTCTCTATTAGAAATTTAACATAGATCGAGAGTATTTCCATGGCTGAAAGCAATCTCGAGAGGTTTTGGAAGCATCGTACATCGCTACTAAGTTATTAGAAAACCATTGCCAACAGCTGATATGAAATTTAGATCAGAGTACGTTACTATCAATATGGTTTTAGAAGAACACTTTATTCCTTGGGCAACAACGCCAAGCGAAGCCGGAACATGTACCATTCGCAAAAATCATTCAATGAGAAAGGCGCATGAAATGACGGGATGCGTCATCAGATCATAAAACAAATGGCATACTCTGCATATAAGCAGATCTGATCCATTAAGGTCATTTCTAGGTTACTTCGCGTAGTGACAAGTGCTGAAGCTATAAATATACTTCAAATTCTGTATCCAAACAAAAGAGCATTCTGACATAAAGGTATGACATTCGTAACTGTTGCTCTCCGAGCCCTTGCTCCCACTCGAACCGTCCAAACTTGGGTATTTAGGAATGAGCGCCACGGATAAACAGGAAGGCATAAGAGATGCATTCTCCTGGACTTTAGCGTAAAAGCAACTGATGTAGCTTCAGGCCGAGATATTTAGAAGCGGTGGTGACTCCTTGATATAGAAAATCTGGTTCGCTGACAAAACAAAGTGGGAAGATTGACGACTGAAAAACCCAAGGAAACTCTAGACTATGTTGGTAAGCCTGAGATTATATAAGTACTGCCACCTATCAAATGGGCTGTAGTAAGTTCAGCGACCGCATATTTTACAGTCGAGCGTTGGGTTCTAGTGGCTAATACGGTGATGTCCTGCATCTCGGCTTGCGTAGGTAGAGATATCATTGGCGTGGTACGGCATCCTCGAGGCGGCAAATTAAGGGTTTGCGGTCCCAAATAACGTAGACGTTCTGGTCAAGCCAGTCAGGGCCAGCATCCGACTCGATGTCGAATTCATAGACCAATTTCGCAAGCATCAACCTCATCTCATGCCAAGCGAGGTTGATGCCTAGGCAGTTTCTTGTACCTACTGAAAATGGCTGGTGTGCGCTGCGGTTATCGTCCTTGTAGGCAGGGGAACCCAACCAGCGTTCGGGGACGAACTTATCAGGGTCCCTTTAATAATGTTAGTCCCGGAAACAGTCACGACGCGGATAAAAGCAACCGGATCGAAAAGAGAGATGAGGAACCTGCCTGAAGTTATCTGGAGAATGGTAAGTTGAATAATGATGAACTGATACACGGGTGCCCGCAGGGACCCATTTGCCCAGAATAGAGTTACCTCCCTCTGCAACTATTCGGGGGAGTGCTGATGGAACTGGAGGGTAGACTCTCATGCCTTCTCTGATACCTAAGGACTGTCAATTATGCCAGTTCGAGGAAATGAAATTTGAGAAGTTCTCACATGCGTTCAGATAGGGCAGCGGTGCCAAGCCCTCTAAAGTAATATCTGTGCTGCTTTGGAATCTCCCTCGGATCTCATCCGTTAATATCTTCATCTTTTCAGGATTTGAGATGAGATAATGGGTTACACCTGTGATCAGTGAAGCTAGAAGAGATTAGAATTACCGCTTTGTTTACTTGCTAAAACAAGTTACACACCAGTTGTCTCGGTACCAGCAGCCACTGTAACAATCGGAGTCAGCTATTGCCTTTTAGAGCGAAGTTTGTGAGGGATTAAGAAACTTCCGGATATCATTTTAATGCAAGCAGATATCATGCTGCCCAAGTTGCTAAAACAAAATGGAAATGATTCCAAAAGATTTCTTACTGAAAAGCTCCGCATTCACATGCATCTCCTTCAGAGTGAGGGCTTCAGATCCAAGTACAAAATCCCAAAGATCCTGCTTCTCTGAGCCCTGATTTAGGCGCTTATTGACACGCATGACTGTGTGATCGAAATGCTCGTGGCGCATCTGGGTGATGACCTTGGGCTCAACAAGCGCAAAGAGTTTCTTAGCGAGAGGGTAGAACTCAATCATCTGGATGAAGGGGAGGATCTGGTTATGTCAATGAGTGCTTAGGACTGGCTTGTTCTTCGGTGTCAACATACTCTTATGGTGTTGAATACTTTCGCAACCCACTCCGAGTATTGACCCTTCTCTAGCATATGTAATGACTCTCCGAATGCGAAATCGGCCATGATGTCGAATGTTGTAAAGTTCAGGAGCTCAGATATGTCGACATTAGTTGCTGCGCGCCCTCTGGCAATCAAAAGGTTGACATATTTCTGAAGCAGCGGTTCCTGAGCCTTGAGAGCCTTCTCAGAAAATGCAGGTGACAGAGCACGTCTTAGTCTCGCATGGTGAGCGATGTCATTCTGACAGACGATATTTGGCACCCCATTAGCTGACGGTGCGTGGAATCCAACTTCCTTCCCATTCTCCTTCTTACCCCTAGAGACGACGCATATATCGCTCCAGGCTCGCCCATCGGTGTAGCTTAGGTCGTCAGGACCGAATCTGACTACTGGCCCATAATGCCTGTGTAGCTTGGCCATCCATCTAACCTGATCTCCTTTTAGACAGGCAATCCAGTACGGTAATCGAGTAATGGCTGACAGCTTTGGGCCAGGGTACGTTCGAAGAGGATGTAGATAGAGGGCGTATATTGGATAGGAAACTGTGAAGAGAGCGAATAGTATGATCACAAATTGGAGAGCTGTAATAGTGTCTATAGCCGATGTGTCTTGGCCACTGACAGTAACAGAACTCATCTGTCGCGAAGTCATGGCATTAATCGGATTGCTTTTAAAGCGACTCATGTCTATTGTTGCTAGTAGGGTAGACAAACTCATGTTTTGCTGTGTAAATCTTGACGTTGTTGTTACTGCCATTCTAGTATGTCTAGCTCTGCGGGAGGCGAAGTGGTTATAATATATTCCCCCCCTTGCGCGGGTGGAAAGGAGTCACTCAGGCCGTGTATCAAAAGCCACACTTTCTTTGGTACATCACATTTAAGTACCTACCCACCCCACTCAACGGTCTTGATATATGTACCTAGTCCATGTTGTACACTCATCGTCTACCTATTGAACCATGCTTGCACGTAACAATATGCTAAACACATCCCCACAAGTAGTAGCTGCACATCTTAGCACTTGGACAATATCTGTGTTGAAGCGCCACAACAACGTAATGTCACATCTGTTGGCGATTGCGCATATGCTAGACATGTGTCGTAGACAAAGAATGACGTTATCTTGGCCACTGGATATATGGAGGCACACCGAACCTTGTGGTGGTGAGCCGTGGTTCGTCTACAGCGCCGCCAATAAATATGCTATCCGTAGCTGGTATTCACGTATCTGAGTATCTAATCTATAGTTGATTCTATAGCCCTAGGCATATACCTATACATTTTATGACGAGTTCACGCAAACAATGATTGATAGGGAGACCTATGCCGTCGGTTTATTATATGAATGGAAAAGATGCTGGTATATATAAGAAGCCACTGATTATCGCAGACTCTTCTGTTTAAAGTACCAAATAAAATCAAATAATGACGACTTTACCATTACCCAGTACCTTAAACCTGCAGAACCTGGGGATATGCTATTCGCATGACCATCGCAGAGCGCCATGCAGTCTGCAGTAACTTTTGCTTATTTCTACTATTCCCTGAATGGCATGGTTATGGACAGGGGGTCACCCACTATCGTTTTGGAAAGCAATTGGGTGCACTATCGTTGTGCGCCTCTCGCGGCTTGATGATCTACGGAAAACTCTGTTATGATTCGTACGGCTCGTTTTTCCTTTTTCTTCTTTTTAGCCAGTCAATTGGTAGGCTCCAAAACAGCCGATTCCCAGCAACCGAGTTTTCGGTACTGCAACTGACACAATCTTAACTGCTGACTATCCTAGAAACGAGGCTATACAGAGCCCCCGTCCGGGTGCTTGGTTCCGCAGCACTTTATAGATCCGGAGGGAACTTTTGTAAAACCATGACATTCACTCTCCTACCCTGTCTCGTTTCGTTTCATTCTCTTGTCGCCCGTTATGAACGATATATTGAGCAGACCACTGGTACCAAGACCATTCGCTAAGCGCCAGCCGCCCTCAAAAGAGCAACAACTTAACAGTGCGAACTTGAAAGGAATCATCCTGACATACCTATATATCTCAACGTCCCAGAGCTGAGAAGCGAGAAGTATTAGTAACTTTTCAATAGCGTCGCCACAGACGTTTTTGGAACTTTTCCATAAAACAAATACCCGAGGTGGTACGACAACATCGGTAAACTAACAGCCGGTCCGAGCCCTGTTTGCCGAGAGAGGGGAACGTACAGATTAGAAGACATTGAGGGGTTTTCGATAATGCCATGGTAGAGAATATGATACTAGGTATAATACGCATTGAACAGAACGCCGAGTCTCGCAAGCCATTGCGATGATAGCACCGTTTATCGAAGTTGAATCAGTCGATGCATGCATGCCTACCAAATTTGCGGCCTGTTTGCAAAAGAACACTCAATAACTAACTCGTATCGAGGCCCATGACTGGATACCGCATGAAATCTGTAAGTATAGGGCCCCTGCAGAACGAATCTGAGGCATATACCTTAGATCATCGCATCAGCACGGCAAGAAGACTGCGCTTCTTGGCAAAGACACGGCGAACAAACTGCCTTGGATTACGTGGACTTGTCTACAAAGAATTGCAATAACAATTTCTTTTTCATCTTTATGACTAAGGTCGCGGGAACGAACATGCGCGCGCTGAAGCATTCGGCCTCGACGACAAGGTACATGTGATGCTTGTACCTTGCTCAGCCAGTCAGACAATAATCACCTCAATGAACGACGTGCTGTTTTACATTTATGCGATATTGCTTGAAATAGACCTCAGGGGTTTTTCATGCGCTGTCTCTCTTCATCCCCGAACTCTGCAGGTACTCGCTCTATGAGCCTGCCGACATCCAGACAAGTTAGACAATGGAGTTCAGATAAAGCACAAAAACACGCTATCTCCTGTAACAATTAGAGCCTCATACTCTCGTGCAATTTATTTTTATCGTCCCAGGAATGTGGTCCAACGGCACAATGTCATCAGAGGTGGCGTTTCGGCGTCTATCTGCTTGGGCGAACAAGTATCACCACACGATAAAAAGGTAACCAATCTAAGACAATTCAGTGCTGCAGGAACCTCGCCGATTTCCGAGTCCATGTCTCACGCAACATTCAGCTCACCGGTTCTTGCGCTTCCATTTGTCGAAAGCGTTTCACATGACTTATTGGGCGTGCAGACAAGAGGTCTCTTCCCTGACGCCACCATTCGCCACGTAAGCATGTCACACGAAGCCATCTTTTGGAATATATCTGGGGAAATGGTGCGCCTTGCCTCTAGCTTTGGGGCTGCACTTTGAGCTTGCACCCGCTTCAAACTGCTCAGGACCTCAACTCGAACTCCAATCTGCCGGAGCATTGTATATTACACAGTAATGGTAGCATATCGGACTAGAATGAATCCCCTGATACGGAATATCGCTGACTAGCGAGAGCACGTTTGTGTCGGTACTCGATAGGAGCGTGTCAACATATCCAGAATTCACAACAAAGGTAGGCGATCACAGCTGATTTTGCTGAGCTGGAGGGTAAGTATCATGAGTACAGAGCCGGATGGATAGTTCCCTTAAGAGTTCGACTGTGGAGGAGATTAAAGAAAGATCCAGACACATGTCGTCGTGGAAACTACTATTGAGTGAGGTTTCAACGGGGTTCACGTAAGACGGCTGACCAATTGAACAAATGAATGCGGCGGCAACATCGAGAGCCGATTCCGGGTTACGGCCGAGTCGGCGACAATAGTCAGCAAAAACATCGGATTGCAAGCGGGTAAAGCACCCGCCTCAAGCCTATAATAGACGACCCGGTTCCGCAGTTTCTCGGATCTCATCATGAAGACGTCGGACCTCGGTATCACATACTCCCCCGCCCGTTCGAGAGGCTTGTATCTGCCTATAACCTGCGAAAGGAGATGTTGCGTGCATCGGCTGCAGAGCACGTGAAGGCTAGTTGATGCTGAGTTGCCTCATAAGGAAATAGTGGCCAGGTTTTGATGGTTCATCTTGATGCCTGACCAATTATGACCCAGCCAAGTCATGTATGTCACTCGGCAGAAGACATGACCCATCTTCAATAATAGATAAACCGTCACTAATAGCCGTGAATACAATACAAATGTTGAAGAATGAATGAGAGTGGAAAGGCAAAAAGATGGTCAGTTGTCGGCCAACTGACCTAGTTATCAGACAGACAGTTGGGTCAAGTCACCGCTATTTCTTCGGAGCTTGCCGGAGATAGTAAATGTATTGCTGTCTTGGTGGGGTCTTATCAGTGCGGAGCAGTTTCCTTGCTTCTAGTTAGATAGTAGATAGTCACTTCCATGAGGCACAGTTAGTCTAACCCAATAATTAATTATTACATACTCATGCTGCATGAGTTGTCATGCAACAATAAAAATTGGAGAGCAACATACCTAACCACCTTTTCATCTTCCTCTCCTTACCGTACCAGAAATACCGCAGGGAAGACGGCAACATGTCCGCAGACGATCAGCAGTTCTGGGACCTGGTAGGTCACTCCATCCATTCACCGTATTCTCTGTCGAGTCTATGTTGTTGACGCATGTGCACATGATATAGCTCTCTTCCGTGCCCAACCACGTGCGTGAATACTCGGGCCATGTCGCCGGCTACATCGACAAGGCCGTAGACAAGGCCGCCGATCAAGTGCGGGATACCCTCGCCTCGACACCATGGATACCCGACTACGCTCGTCCGAAGCTCCCGTCCCCGCCTCCCGCCCCCGCCATGCACCTGTCGACATGGGAGAGGATGCAGAATTGGGTCGTCCGCCATAGAGTTGCCGGTAGCGTCTTCGTCTGTGTCGTTGGCTACGTAGCATACCGCGCCGTCCGTCACAACAAGCTGGCCCGGAAGCCGAGGAGGGCGAGGCGGGCCAGGAACGGTGGCCGCTTAGAGGTGGTCGTCATCGCCGGCTCCCCCGCACTGCCACTTACAAAGTCGCTCGCACTGGACCTGGAGCGGAGGGGCTTCATCGTCTACGTCGTCTGTAATACCATCGACGATGAGGTTATAGTGCAGAGCCTGTCACGGCCCGACATTCGAGGACTGAGCATCGACATCACCGATGTGAGTAGCTATCTATTCCCTCTATTAAATATGAGACGGTATAACCAGCGACTAACGTGTATTCTCTGCTGTAGCCCACGAATGCAGGTGTCTCGATCGAACGTTTTGCCGCCTATCTGCAGACACCGCACGCCGCCGTCCCTCGCGCGAAACCCACCTACCTAACGCTCACATCCGTTATCCTGATCCCCTCTCTCCACTACCAGACCTCGCCCATCGCCACTATTCCCCCCTCCAACTTCGCCGACCTCTTCAACACCCACCTGCTACATCCTATTCTCACAATCCAGGCTTTCCTGCCGCTCCTCACGTCACGCCTGACGCCGCCTCCCCCTCCCCATGCCGAGAAGACGGCACCATCAGGGCCCAGAGTCCTCGTCTTCACGCCTTCCATCATCTCCTCCATCAACCCGCCCTTTCACGCGCCCGAGGCCACCGTGTCGTCGGCGCTGTCCGCCTTCACCGAGGTGCTGACGGCCGAGCTGCGGCCGCTCCAGATTCCCGTGACGCACCTGCAGCTGGGCACCTTCGACTTCACGGGGTTCGTGCCGGCGCGGGGCCCCCATGCCCCGGGCACCTTGCCGCGGCCGGTCGAGACGCAGCAGTGGCCCGAGGCCGCGCGGCTCGCCTACGCCCGCAACTACGAGTCGCAGTCGTCGTCGGCCATCTCGGCGGGTCGCGTGCGCGGCCTGCGGGGTAGCGCCTTGCGTGACCTGCACCACGCTGTGTTCGACGTGCTGGACGGGTCCGATACGAGTGATGCGGTGCGCGTGGGGCTCGGCGCCGGGCTGTACGGCTTCGTGGGCCGGTGGGTGCCGCGCGGGCTTGTGGCTTGGATGATGGGCATCCGCCGTGTCGACGAGCTGAGCACCTGGGAGGGTTCTTCTAGCAGCGGCAGCGGCAGCGGTAGCGAGGGTGAAAAGAGCGGCAGCGAAGGCAGTGAGTACATAGCCGTGGGCCGGAGTTACGAAGGGGGTGCCAAGTAAGTGATTAGCAGACATGATCCAATTCTCCCCTCTATCAAATCAGTGAAACAAGCCTCTCTATTGGTCTTATTTTCGTGCCTCCAGTGCGCTAAATGAATGCCTATATAACAACCCTGCTTATTAAAGAGAACCTATGACTAACTCGGAATACGGCAGTGTCTGGAAAGAGGACTAAACAAGCACATAACGGTCTCATGAATGAATGAATTAAATGGTACAAACGCATCTTAAAGCAGCATAACGTCGTCTCACGAATGATACATGTATATATACACCACAAACACACACACATATGATCTGATCTGATGGGCGTTCTGGGCGTTGGTGGGGGGAGGGCAAACACTCCATTCTCGCATATCGTAGGCTTCATGGGATGCTTCTCGCAGCTCTGGCATTTACGTTTATCACAAGCATCATTTAAAAATAAATAGAGTTGATTTGGTTCGTTCATGTAGGCTGCATATGCATTTGATGATGGTTCGGGTATTTATGTTTAAGTAACTTTTACATAATATCCGTATATCGCTCTCGTCCTCTCCTGAAGCGCTGTGTTTTTCATCGAGCCCTTTGGGCTCTATTTCATGCTTAGGCCGATTGCCGCCGATTGTCATGTTCGGCAGAATGACCTTGAATGACCCCGCCGTCATATAATGTAGTATGGCTTTGTGAGGTCTATCACGCTACTAGACGACGGTCGACATGGGTACAGTCTGTCGGTAGCCAAATAAAGTTCGATGACTCGCTATATAATCGACCAGACTCTAGCAGACAGACAGCTCGCAGTCGACAACAAAGTCAAGCACAGCGTGACAGGGACGCCAAAGAGTCGAAAGTCGTGCATCGCCGAGTGCTCAATGATGTCCCCTCCCCCTAAACTTCCTATCGCCCCTCCCGCGCCAGCGCCCACCCCTCGCACCCCCAAAGCGATCACCCCGTCCCCCAAACTTATCATCCCTATCCCTTCTCCCTCCAAAATCACGCATCTCCTCATCACCCCCTTCATCTCTTCTCTCTCGCTCCTCACGAACAACATCAGCCTTCGCAACGGGTTTCTCCAGATTCTTCTCCCATCTCGGATGCGCGCCCTCCTTACAGGCCTTTCCATCCGGACAGAAGCCGGCCAGATAATACGCACAAAGCTTTCTCCTGACATGTCTCTTACTGCAATTCGGACCTAGGGGACAGAAGCCTCTATCATAATGCGGACAAGGAGGAAGTTTGCTTAAGGGATCGATGTGGAGATATAGACACTCGTCGCCGTTAGAGCAGTACCCATTCCGCACGAAGAAGTTGCATTCGGGCATCTTGCGGAGATTATATTCGTGGAGGAATTCGCAGCCTTCGCCCTTTTTGCAGAGTGCGCGAAGCCAGTGCTTGCAGACTAACGAATTGTATGAGGCGTTGTTGGTGCCTGGGGGAGGCGATGAAGGGGAGGAGGAGGTGGAATGTCGGTCGGGACATGAGGAGCCGGCTGGACAGTGCCCTGCGAGAAAGGCTTTGCAGGTTGGTCGGTTTGGTGAGTACCCGTGCCCGTAGGTGCTTCGGAGGAAGGGCGAGAAGCTGAAGGTGTAGCTGGGCGCTGTGTGCTCGAGGATCTGGCGCGCGAGGTCGCTGGGTGATGCGCTCGATGGCGAAGCTGTGGCTGCTGCCATCGTTATCGGTTGGTCTGCTCTCTCTTCTTGTTCGGTTTTGCTGAGTAGATCTTTCGTGACGGAAGCGGTAGACAGAGGAGTCGTCGAGCGGTGTTGAGAAGATGTTGCGATAATGACGGAATGGATTGGATTATTTCCGAATGATTATTTTAGATTAAGATGCGGCTGGCGGGAAGCACCCGGACCTTACGCGGTGGGGCGAAATTGAGTTAGTCAGGCACAAAATCCGGGGTAATATGGAATTATCGAGAATTATCTAAGTGTCTATTACATTAATGAATCTGGATATCAGATCGGTACTTCCTTTTTGGTGCAATATTTAAAGCTGCATAGCCAGCTGCAATAGCAGTTTGAACACTTAGTATGAGAATTGTTTGACAGGCAGGAAACCTCAGAGAAAAATCGTAAATATTTACAGCAATTCAGATGAACATGGTGGGGATTTGTCTTCGTCTCGTCTGATTTGCTGCCTCACACTGCAGCTACTAAATGCTAATGATCTACGTAAAAGTGAGGGGCTCCTTCCCGAAGTCGTTGCGGGGGACGGATGCATTAACCCTGCAAAGGCTTAGCACTTCCAACCTCCCCGTCTCCGAGTCTTTTGTGCCCCCGATTCTGCACCGACATTGATGTCACCACTGATCAAGCTCTTTCATTTCATATATATACCCTGGCCTTGATATACCTAAAAAGCAGCAGATCTCTATAATACATACTTCCTTCCTAAGTCTACTCTCTCAATATCTTAGTCCTGGTGAGAGGTAGGTGAACTACAACGCATATTCTCATATAAGTCGACCTTTAAGGCACAATACTACCTCAGGATAAGAAACGTAACACTATTCTTCGCCTTTGATTTTATACGATCCCTCAGGGCTGATCCTTCGGGTCAGAGGAGACTGAGTCGTATCGTGTCAGTCAAATGACCATGCACTCGGTATTCTCTTGATGCTCGATGACGTCTGTGTAACAACCAAAATGGACTTCTTCAGCAGCAGTATGGACGGGATAACTTGGTCGCTGCTACCACACCGGGTTCTTAGCCTGCTTTACACCAGGTTAGAAGACTGGTACGAGCATCTAACCCCGCTTTCCCAAATCGTCTTTATATCGAGCATTCTCGCCTCCTCGGCTGTCACTCTCTATGGCTCCCTATATGTCAAGAGACGTCGTGGAGAGACAGTCCGAGCGACAGCCCTACTCGTCGTCATGCTCGCTATCCTCGCCGCTCTTATTCTCTCGCTATCATCGTCTGCTGAGCTCACTGAGCGAGACGATGTTACTGTAATTCCGAATATCCATGACCCAAACGCCGTGGACCCTCAATCTGTATGTCCCGGGTACAAGGCGTTGAACGTGGCCGAGACACCCCTCGGTTTGACGGCCGACCTGATCTTGGCTGGAGACCCTTGTAATGTCTATGGTACTGACGTTGAGGCCCTGAGTCTTATCGTTGAGTATCAAGCAGCAGACAGGCTTCATGTTGAGATCCTGCCCAAGTATATCGGCCAAACAAACCAGTCATGGTTTGTCCTTCCCGAGGCTCTGGTGCCAAAGCCCAAAGCCGAGGTCGACGTCGCACCAGAAAGTGACCTCAACTTCTCATGGAGTGATGAGCCGACCTTCTCATTCAAGGTCACACGAAAGAGCACAGGCGATGTTCTCTTTACGACAGAAAGCTCTCAGCTTGTCTACGAGGACCAATTCATCGAGTTCAAGTCTACTTTGCCAGAGAACTATAACCTATATGGATTAGGGGAGACCATTCACAGCTTCAGATTGGGGACTAATCTCACAAGTATGTGCTGCTTCTCTCCGTAGGAGCGACAACCGGCTGACCGTTCTAGGGACGTTGCTTAATGCAGATGTGGGCGACATCATTGACTCCAATTTATATGGCCTCCACCCAACATACCTTGACACTCGATATTTTCAAGTTGATCAGGATGATAAATTGATCTATGCTGCGCATCCGGATGATAAATCAGCCCAATACAAGTCATTCACGCATGGTGTGTTTCAGCGGAATGCGCATACGCAGGAAGTCCTGCTGCGAGATGAGGGCATTGCCTGGAGGGCACTTGGTGGCACTATTGATTTATACTTCTTTGAGGGTCCGACCCAATACCAGGTTACGAAATCTTACCAAAAGAGCGCAATCGGGTTTCCTGCAATGCAACAATATTGGACCTTTGGATACCATCAATGTCGATGGGGTTATCAGAACTGGTCTGTCGTTCAAGAAGTCGTTGACAACTTCGCTAAAAATGAGATTCCCCTCGAAACAATTTGGAGTAGGTTGGTATTGTCTAAGGCTTCGTAAATGGCACTGACTTGGTTACAGATGATATTGACTACATGAACGCCTACCGGGATTTCGAAAATGATCCGGTTCACTATCCGTATGATAAAGGCGCCGAGTTTCTCGAAGCACTCCACAAGAATAATCAACACTACATCCCAATCATAGACGCTGGAATCTATGTGCCTCAGCCCGGCAATCAGAGTGATGCGTATCCTTCGTTTGATCGGGGACTTCAACAAAACGCCTTCATATCGAATCCTGACGGGTCACTATACGTAGGACAAGTCTGGCCTGGATACTGCAGTACGTATGTTCCTGGAATATGGTTGAACAATCTCGTACTAAACAATCACAGCCTGGGCCGATTGGCTTGGGGAGTTATTTGGAGAATCCAAGACGAACGAATGGTGGATATCTGAGGTTACCGAGTATCACAAGAAGATCCCCTTCGACGGCATCTGGATCGACATGAATGAAGTATCCTCCTTTTGCATAGGCAGTTGTGGTAGCAGCGACAGATATTACGACGTCAAAGGTTCAGGATCCTCGCCTTCGGCCACCGATCCTCGCAACGTCGTATTCCCTCCTTATGCGGTCAACAATTATCACGGCGAGCTTGGCGGTAAAACTATGAGTCCCAACGCGACGCACGGCGATGGAAGTTTGCAGTATGATTTCCATAACGTTGAAGGACACCTATACTTGAACGCGACGTACTACGCCCTTTTGAACATCTTTCCGACAAAGCGGCCGTTTATTATCGGGCGTTCTACTCTTGCAGGTTCTGGTAGAGTTGCCGGCCATTGGGGGTAAGTTCAACCATACTTCATGCGTATCTAGCGAGTCTAAATGACATTAGTGGCGATAATTACTCGAACTGGCCGTATCTCTACTTTTCCATCCCGCAGGCACTCTCGTTCTCCTTATACGGCATGCCCATGTTTGGTGTCGACACGTGCGGATTTACCGGAAACGCCACCGAGGAGCTCTGCAACCGGTGGATGCAGCTATCAGCCTTCTTTCCCTTCTACCGGAACCATAACGAGATCCACGGCACCTCGCAGGAGCCGTACCTATGGCCCTCTGTAATCGAAGCAAGCAAGAAGGCGATGGAGATCCGCTATTCCCTACTGCCATACATCTACACGACGTTCTACCTGAGTCACTCTACGGGATCGACCACAATGCGCGCTCTGGCATGGGAATTCCCCGACGAGCCGTGGCTCGCGGAGGCAGATCGTCAGTTCTTGCTCGGCAGCTCGATCCTAGTCACGCCTGTCCTCGAAGAAGGTGCGACGACTGTTGATGGCGTGTTCCCCGGTGTTGGCTCCGGCACGATCTGGTACGATTGGTATACCCAGACGCGCATCACAGACGTGGAGGCCGGACAGAACGTAACAATCGAGGCACCGCTCGGTCACATCCCCTTGTATGTGCGCGGTGGAAGCGCGATACCCATGCACGAGGCAGGGTTAACCACTACAGCCGTGAGGGCTAGTCCGTGGTCACTACTCGTAGCACTAGACACGAAAGGAGAGGCGCAAGGCGGGGTATATATCGATGATGGCGAGAGTGTGAACCCCGAGGCCACAGCCTGGGTTGATGTGAGTTGTATACACGTGTCTATGTCGAATTCTTTGCTGACCTGTTGACTAGTTCTCCGTTTCCGAATCGACGCTCACGGCAACGATGTCTGGCGACTATAAGGATGAGAATCCTCTGGGCTATGTGACGATTCTTGGCGTCGAGGGAGACGTATCTGAAGTTACATTCGGTGAGACGATAATCGACAGCGACAGCTGGCAGTACGATTCCGCATCGAAGGTTCTTAAAGTAGATAAGTTGGAAACATTTACTGGGAAAGGGGCTTTTGTTTCTGATTGGACTTTGAGCTGGTCTTGAAGAATGAGATGGTAGTGTAGCGTCACATGCTCTTCACTCTGAGTTGATTAACTAATTTCTCCTGCATTGTATTATTGTCTATATTACATCCCTGAAGCCGCTAGCCAAGCCTGAGTCATAGTGATATTGAGAAAGATCATCAAACGCTTGCGTTTTCATGTTGTTATAATTTGCTTACTCGTGTGTCTGTCTCTACCACACGACCAGGCAGAATAAGCATAGCTGAAGGGTGAGTGTTTCCTTCATACACTGCTCTTGCGCTATTCTCTTGAATGGATGAGTGTAAAGTGTCAACTATACACACCTCATCACGGGCACGGAGTTAATAGCAATGCTCTGGTCTCAACTCAAAGTAGCATTAGAGATTGTTAAGTTAGAATCGTGATTCACTAATACGAGTAGTGCGTTAGGATTGAGTAGACTCAAGTGGTCAGGCGTCAGATTTTTCTTTGCTTTCCTTACTATATTGCCATCTATGTATGTATAAGTAAATACCGCAATGTCTTCACATCTTAGCTTTCGCGCAGTCTTTTTTTTTTTTTGGGGGGGGGTTTGGTTGGGGTTGTTTAAGCAATCGCTCATCCGTCGATTCCAACTGGCCTCTTCGTTCCCTATCTAAGTTTTGTAAAATCTATGTCTCTTCAATCTGCAAGCCAGTGATGTAGGTTGTGTATCCTCGCCTAGGACCTTCTGAGACAAAACCGGCACCTCGCTTATTGGGTGTATACATTGCGGTCATCGGAATCTCTTCTAGCGCTTTCCCCTTGTCCTTCTGGCCTGAGGACTCGCCGGACTTGCCGGACCCAAGAAAGGGTGAGGACCATTGCCTCTTAGCCTTAAGAGGCCCAGATTCTTCATCTCCCACCTCGTGGGCCGACCTAGTCTCCTCTGGTTTCGATCCCTGTTCCGGAGCAAGGCTAGCTGGCTCGTCTACAGCGAAATCGTCTGCGGCGAAATCGTCGAGAGTTCCTGTAGTATTCTCGCTAGACGACGAGTCCCCCCGCCACTGGAAGAACTTGATCCACCATGTTGAGAACTTAACCCACCGCGACGAGCATCGTCGTCTGAAATTCTTCCAGTCCGTGGCGATAACGAGCGCGAGAGCCATAGTATAAGTGAATAGAGAGACCGACACAATTGATACTTTGTATTCCCATTTTGTCTGGACTGGGTCTTTTTTGAATATGTCCAAGGCAAACACGGTCTACAGCAGTAGTTAGATGCAATTCCTAAATAACGAAAATAAAATTTACACGTACCGATATGAAGCTCGGAGGCAGATACAAGACAGTTACCACCGTAAACATGAGAACATAGCGACTCATTTCTGAGGATCTATTTGCTTGCCTTAAGGATGCCTTCGCTTCCCTTAAGGAGGATGCGTTTAAAAGCTGTAAAGAAGTTATTAGCTACTAAGATAAAGAAAAAAGTTAAGTAAAGACAATATACCCCGTCTCGAAGACCTTTTATCTCTTCTGTCTTATTTAAGACTCGATCTGACAGATTTTTTTGGGCTATCCTCTGAGTTTCTCTGACTAACTCCCAGTTCGACCTTAAGGCTTGGAGCTCGTTCTGTCTCATATTTGGCATCGGAAAATTCGATCGCTTTAAAAAAAGATCATCTAACGGACGTAGATCATCGGATAGAGTGCTAATACACCCACCGAAAAGGCGTAGAATTTGAAGAGTGGTAAAGTATAATCGAGACCGCTCGAAGTTATCGTCAAACATCCATGCGTCTACTTCTGTGCGGCTCGAAGTCTGGCCTAACTGGAATTGTAAGCAAGCATCAATCCGATCCAATACTTTGTTCCACTCTGTTTCCCAGACATCCACACTTGCAAGCAAGGCAATTTGGAAGGCGATTGTTCCTTGTAAGCCTGGTTGCCACTTGAGAATATAGCCGTCTAGATCACCGAATTTAGTTTCCCCTAAGGCTAAGACGTTATAAAAGGCTGGTGTGGTTTGTGGTGACGAGTACTCTTCGGCGGATATAAGACCGAAAACAGAGATGCGCTTCTCTTCGAACGAATAAAAGGAAGTATCTAGGCTGTCTGAGGCAATCTTACCCTTCTCCCTCGTGCACTGCAGCCCTCTGGTAACTTCATACTTTTCCGGCTTTGCGGCGTCCGCGAAGTAGCGGAAATGGACTTGGAGGTACCAGCGTTCAAAAGAATGATGTAGGCTTTTTCTCAGCGCGAAGCCTAATCTCTCTTTCCGTAAGGGCCAGGCCCCGGCGAAGACTCCTAGGAAATATATAACCCTGCCGAAATGCATTGAGGCAGGTGAGTCTAAATAATGCCAGCGGCTTGCTTGAGCCACGATAAAGTTGACCCAGTGAAAGCCGAGAACACCGCCTTCCACAGGAGCTTTGATGAGACTGAAGCGGCATTTAGCGAGAGTAGTGCAAAGAGGAGAGACGTGGGTCGCAAGCACGCACCACAAAACGCCGTGGCCATAACCCGTTTGTAGGTCAGAATGTAGGCTTTCTGTGTTATTCTTCTTCGCCTGCAACATAGATATTTTTAATCTAAATAGGCTTTAAGGATAGGCTTGTAGAACTGGTTTGACCTACCTTACATGTGGTCTTGTCGCTGCGAATTTCGTAGAGATTGAAGTCTCCTTTATAGTCTGGGCGGTGCCACCTCCAGTCATTCGATTTTTCATGCACAAAATCTTGATATCCGTGAGAAGCTTTTACACTATTCAGCATGAAGAATTTTTCAACTTCAGATGCTCGGCTTCCGGAGAGTCTCTTGCCCGGTGACGTAGTCCAGAATCCCGTAGGGCTCCTCTCAGGAATCCTAACGATCAGTTGATTAACAAAGGTGGGAAGCCAGATGCTGACATAATCTACTTCCTTCGAAAATTTGAAGGTTTTTCTCTCGCTCTGGAAAGTGGTGAACATGGAAACTAGCCGGAGGACCAGCTCTCGTAAGTTTCGGTTGGTGGGCCTGAGATTGTGTTGGGTTCTTTGGGGATCACAATCAAATTTTCGCTACATTAGATATACGTTAGAATTCAGGATCTTGAAGATTAGGTCTTAGTAATATGACTAACTTTGGAATCGACCTCCTCAGACTGCGGATTGAGAGAGCGTAGTGCATTAACGAGTTGCTTGACATCCGCCTTTACTTCGTCCCAATCGTCTTCCGTCTGCGTAGCTTTGGAGACAGCCATGGACCCAGCCTGTAAAGCTGACATTTTAGTGATGCGATGAGCTGAGATAATAAATGTCCGATTGCGAATACAGTCGCTGCGACTAAGCAGGAGAAAAGGAGAGGTGATGGGTATAGAGTTAAATAGAATAACAGAGAACGAATCTTTTTGAGCTATATTCCCACCTTTTTCTTTGCAAGGGGATGACCTTTCATTCATTTTACATGCCAAACTCGCGTCGTGCTTTTTCTTCGTGGGGGCTGGGCTGCTATTGGCTCTATGCGATAAGGTGCATTGCGTTTTTGTATATCGATACATATTATTATCGTCTTTTTAGCCCGCTATCAGTAACCTTTATTATGGATGCAATAAACTGCGAGACCTCCTTGCTACATTTTTAGGAAAGCACCCTGTTTACTTACCACTATTGGTATGAACCTAAGATTTAGCGATGCCTCTAATCTTTGAGACATCCAGGGGTCTAACCACCTCTAGGTACGCAGTCAACCTAATAGATATTCGTGCGTCGGCGGTTATGATAACTATTTACCTTTTTCTTCGCCTACAATAGGCGAACGTTGTAATTGTAAGTTAAAGGTCATGTTGGTAAACTACTAAGTGGAGTCCCTCGTACCCTTCCCTACAGTCCATTTAAGGATAGCGTAGACTAACCTAGGCTAGCTGATGATTTATAATCTCTACAGGGATGGAAACGGGACGCTTATTGGATCTCACTTTCCAGCAATCTAAATGAAGACAACTTTTGGGTTTGTCTTGAAGTCTTCATCATGCCGCGGCCGTTGAGATCTTCCTGCGATCGTTGCCATGCTCAGAAACTGAAATGTCCAAAGGAATTTGGAAGCGCATCATGTTCACGTTGTCTAAAGGCCGGATCCAACTGTGTCTTTAGCCCAGCTGGACCGGCTTGGCGCCGCTCAGGCAACGTTGCTTGCCAAAGCAACCCCTTAATACAGCAAAATTCACAAGGAGATGATGACCTTCACCTCACTTGGCCACCAATATTTGATATCGGCGATTTGCCAGTGGCTAACATAGATTATGTTTCGCCGCCTATATCAGATCCCGCACAGGATGCGACGCCGCCAGATCCTAGGTCGGCCTGTGTACGTCAGCTATCAGCCATAGCTGTCGAGATACATGATGTATCAGTCGAACTAAGCCCGGCAGCGAGCATCCATCTGTCCAAGGGGGCTGACTTTGAGGAGTTCTATTCCCAGCATGTCATCCACGTCTCGCACTCCCGGTGCATCGAGCAGTTGTTTACCCTCGCCCAGCGTTTGATTGATCTCTACCCAGATGCTCTGCGCCTATTAACTGATGGATCTCGCCCACACTGGGGCGAAGATTGCCAAGATCCGAATTGCTTTCACAACTCGGACATGCTAGAAGAATTCACCAACGTATTCAGTGAAACAAATCCAACTCGCAGCCCAATTGACATGTTTCTCCTTCAGTTGCTTGCAGCTTGCCACGAAGGAGTTTCAGACGCCTTGGACTACATCGTCGGCGCTACCAAATTCTGCGCAAAGATTACCGCAGCATCCCCCGACCTGATTCAGCCTCGACTGCACATACCCGAGCTTCGCGTAGGCAACTTTGTCGCCTCGGCGACGTCGGCCTCCTCCATGCAGGCCACGTTGTTTTCTCACATAACTGCAGTCTTGATGGGGAATGCTAAACTGCTGAGCAAAACAGTCGGAGATGCTTTAAAGGAAACCGACTCGCCGGATAAGAAAACGAGAATGATGATGCTCCAGTGTGAGCTTCTCGAAGAACGCAGTCGGCTCCAGGCGGAGCAATTCGTTCGAATCCGAGACGGGTTGACGAGGTGCGCCTACATTATCAAATGAAATCGTATGTCAGAACGCATATAGCTTGCTACTGCCCCATTGAGCCAATAGACTATCTTCATGAGCCTGAGCTGGCTACGAGCAACAAAGGGCCTGTTACGAAGTCTTTGATTGAACCAAGGCATTGTTGACAAACACTTCAATAGTTCGGCCGCTCAA
The DNA here is from genome assembly GCA_022495235.1 of Xylaria curta. NCBI lineage: Eukaryota > Fungi > Ascomycota > Sordariomycetes > Xylariales > Xylariaceae > Xylaria > Xylaria curta. The sequence goes on from MU375985.1 coordinate 34,172, forward strand.
TTCGTTATTGTATTGTAAGATTTAATAGACAATGACAATGTCCTTTGTACCGTGTCCTTCACTGGAACTTTCATTAAGTAGTTAAAAGCGCCCATGAGCCCTCGCGGAGCCCTCGAGGAACGAATATCAAGACAATTCAATACAAATGTTCAAATCTTTAATTATGGAACCATCTACAGAGCTCCAAGAGAATATCAACAATGACCCTCAGGCAGGGGATTTCGAACTCCGACCAGAGAAGCGGCACAATTCTCCCCCATCACCAAGGAGGGAGGTATCGACATCATGTGAGAAGCCACACGCGCCTGGCGAAACACCCACACGAAGCGTCTCGCTTCCTTTAGACTCCTCGCCGGAACCCACTACTCAAGGAACCAATACTCCTACCCCACTACAAGATGACTACGATAGTGACGAGGAAGATAGACGGAATGGTGTCCCAATCCGCTATTCTGACGGCGAATGCCACCCATTCAAGGAGTCGATGAAGCACGAGGCAGAGACCGAGTTGCAACGCCTTAAGAAGCACCACAAGGAGCTCTCCGCAGCGCTGGACGAGTGGAAGGGCCCGTACGAAGAGGGCCGACGGCTCTATTTCGAGACGAGGGGGCTCGGCTGGACCGAGCAGCAGTGGAACCAGTTTCTTTCCACTGAAGATTCATACTTCGATATCCGGGACAAGCTCTTCGCCGTGGAAGACAAGATGGGGCACAATACTGCACAGATGCATCTATTCAAGGAGCCCGTCGATAGATCTTTGAATAGTGGTGTCTGGCTACGAGAGGAGGACACCGCGATCGGGTCTCTAGAAGCGGCTGCTGAGCAGAGGGCGAGGAGCAGTGAGTATCCCGTGCTAGAATGGCGCGGAGTCGATTACAATGCGACGGAGCGGACGTATGAGCCTCCCGCTACGTTGTGTGATCATTGCGAAGAATCGCTAGAGTAAGTCACGATCTCATTCCTCCTTTCATCTTTTGCTATTATACATACGAGGACTCATCCCCGACCGTATAACATGTATATTTCAGCATCATAGTGTCCAGTTACTGAATTTCATGCTGGCGGTATATAAAACCAATTCAAAGTTTCAACTTAGATATTTGGCTACTTAAGAACTTAATACAAGTACATAGACCATCTGGTTCTTGGTGATGTGACTATGTTATTATTACGTACTTCAATAATGTAGTAACTCGAGTGGATTTACCTACCCCCAAGCTCAGTCAAGAGGGTAATCTAATAATTACGCATCCCAGAGCGGCAGAAATCAGTAAAACTAACGGGAAACCGAGTGATCACGTGAGTCAGTAGACATCTAATCAATTCTTGTCGGAAAATCAACGATAAGTTTAACGATTGTCTATGTGGTGGGTGTCTCTAGGATAAAGGTGTAAGTGGCTAAGTCCATACAATCTGCTTCCACAAAGCCACTTATTGCCTGCCCCATCGCGTGCAAATAAGCCCCTTGTAAGTAATTCAGGTAAGTAAATTCAAGAAATTCTTCTCGCCTCAAATGCTTGCCTTGCTTCGTGGCAATGCCATCACTAATGCGTCCATTCGTTGCTCATTCGTTTTCGAGGGAGTCCGTGTCATAGAACCATCTGGCCAACTCGTTGCTCAAAGGACTACCTCGTCGTAGCTGGGGTCTACCAGGCCGCCTGACCTCCCGCGGCAAGTTGAGAATCTCATGCGAATCGAAGAGGTCTTCCACAAATTCGGCGTGAGATGGAGTCGAGAACAATAATTTGAGCATCGCAGCCGGTCTGGCTCGCCATATCTGGACGAGTCGCGTCACCACTGCTCGAGTCTCCGTCTTTCTTGCTATTGGCGTCGCGAAGAAGTTAAGGCCATCAACCACGATTACCACTATGTAATTCGCAGGTAGCTTCTCTAGAAGTTTCCGAAAAGAATCTGCCACACTATCCCACTGTTCGGGATCTGTGTTTTCATAACATTCTAGTAGATCGTCTGGGGTGAATTCGTCGTACTGGTCTAGAAGCTGCGAGAGAAGATTGAGGACGATCTCGTTGGCATTGCCCAGTGGATCATCGGCGCTTGAATGCGGTCCACAGAAGAAACAGAGTGTAATAAGGACTTTGATTTCCTCCCCGTGACCGAGAAGTTCTAGGCAGGTGCGGGCTATCACAGCAGATACCTCAGATCTGTGCTTCATACGCGTTCGACCGTTTAGGAGAAGCAGACGAGGCTGATTTAGTCCAAGCCATCCACGGAGCGCAGGGTTTGCCTCGATCAAATTCAACCAGTTGCTATCAAGGGAGGTCCGCGTACCGCGTGTCGGACGCAGATCACGACAGTCTTCTGTGGCCAAGGACTTGTCGTATTGGAACTTCCGCCATATAGTGTCTCTGTCCACTTCGTAATTGCCTTCCATGATTCTTGCTTTGATGTGAAAAGGGTTGCATACAAGGGCATTGGAAGATACGTTCGATTCAGCTGATAATCGAAAGGGGGTCCTCTTTCAGTCGATCTCGTCCCTTTGCCCTCTATTTATACACATAGATTCTGGATTGGCAGTCTGCTTCTCTCCGATCAGGCTCATGTCCAGATCTCCCTTGTGGACTATAAGGGAGAGCTGTAGCCTCGTGATATCACCGACCGATAGCTACTGCACCTTTTATCCCTGGCAATGCCTGACGGGTCATCGGCAATCCCGATCGTGAAACGTTTGATGGCATACTTCTGGCATGAGTGTTTCAGATATATCTAGCTTCTGAATCTCCTACATTAGTCTATCTAGTTAATCGCATGCAAATGTTAGTGTATATTCAACCTCCGTCCCAATAATGATGACCATTGAGCTGCACTGCTAGTTACCCCTTTTCCCATAAATATTTGTTAATAGCAGCCAGCATAACGTTACGAGCCTCGGAACATTTTCTATTTTTTGGAAGTTTCTGTAACCGAATTAGACAATGGGAAATAGAAACATCTTCGAGGGGGAGGGGGGGTTGAGTATAGGTGTTCAAGTGTATCACTTGGTTCCCAGCATCCGTTAGAGGGACTGATCCGCAGCATAGCTACGTATTGATAATAACCCCGTCTGTTGCCCTCGGAAATGCAAGCTATGACGGGTTGTTTCGTTCGTAGTCGACAACAGAAGGCTCTTAGATGTAATATCAAGTTAAGGGAGCAAGTTAACAAAATACCACGCTTTTTAAGAAAGACGTGATCAAGTTTAAACAATCGATCAAATATTAGAATCAGGGAGGCTATTAATAGAGTCATTCTATAGATTATTACTGGATTTGATACGATACGTGTTGTACCACTTGTGTATCGTGGACTGACGTATCCCTGATTTCTAGATTATTGATTGGTAATTGCACTTAACACGGCCCTCTGTGTTCAACTAGTTTCCATTTTCCCCTAGCTAAAGTCTGTTCTCTTGGACAGAGCTGAAGCATCGTTGAACGTAACGCACTATCCTCGTCATAATAACACAATTATATTGGCTTTCCTAATCTCAGGGAAGAGATGCATAGAATTGATAGTTTTTTAACCTATATCGAGCAGCCAACAGAGAAGCCGGGACGGAAAGACGATTCGATGCATCATCCCATCACCCGGCTGGGTCTCGGCCACGGTAGCATGGAGCCCCAACCCAGCCCAACCCACATTCGTCGCAGTTTAACCAATGTGCTGGGCCGTTATTAATATAGATGATAAAACATGGGGTAGCCGTATCTCTGGGGAACCCATCTCGGGTGATTTATCTAGATTGCGCGCAATGTAAAATCCTTCGCTGACTGGCTGCAGAGCATTTAACCGTCGGGTCGTTACCGTTGACGATCTCCCGTGTGTCCAATTTGAGTTGGTTCAAGTCGTCATCAGGCATGAGTAATAATATCCTCGGCAATGCGATTGATCCATAGCCTGCGACTACTTGGTACTCTCCACAGAGCATGTTGGGATATAATAAGAACGAAGACATGCTCTCGATTATGATGTGTGTAGTACTCTACGGGACTTTACATTCGCTAAGCTGAGGACAATCACATTGTCAAGATGCAGATATTCGCCGGTCTTCTTGCGCTCGCCTCGGTGGCTCAGGCTCACTGTAATGACGTTCCCTATAACTGGAGTGAGAGACTCTGTGCTTACATATTCTCTAGATACCTTCCCAGCGTTGATCGCCGGCAGCGCGACAACTAGCAAGTGGGAATACGTGAGGAAGACCACCAACTACCAGAGCAATGGCCCAGGTATGTAACAAATCTTTTGCATGGAGTCGTTCCGGCATATGCCCAAGCTACCTCGTTCTCCTATGCCACTCACTAATACCGAGTGTTACAGTTCCGTCCGTGACCTCGGACCAATTCCGATGCTATCAACTCGCCGCAGGTAACGAAGGCGCAAAGACAATGACCGTCGCAGCCGGTGACACCGTAGGCTTCACAGCCGACGCATCGGTCTCGCACCCCGGTGTTCTCCAATTCTACATGGCAAAGGCGCCGGCAGGCCAGACAGCCGACTCCTGGGACGGATCCGGCGCAGTGTGGTTCAAGATTTTCTCACAGGGTCCCAACATCGGTCCGAGCGGGTTGACTTGGCCCAGCCAGGGAGCGAGTCGTGTGACCACCAAGATTCCCTCCTGCATTCCGGCAGGCGACTATCTGCTCCGCGTCGAGCATATCGCCCTTCACAGCGCCAGTGCCGCTGGCGGCGCTCAGCCGTATGTGTCATGCGCTCAGCTGAAGGTCACTGGAGGCGGTAGCAAGACGCCGACGAACTTGGTTTCGTTCCCTGGCGCTTATCAGCCAACCGATCCCGGCCTGATGATCAACATCTACTATCCTATTCCCACCTCCTACACGCCACCTGGACCTCCTGTCTTCACTTGCTAGATGGACGTGTCAGTATCAGGATAAGTCAGAATATAATCATATTCATACAAGCAATGTGTGACGATGAATTCTGAGGCCCTGGGTAGTCTGATTCACGAGTTAGTCCTTGGTCAAGTCATGCACATGCGAGAGAAACGACTGGAACATTAGGGTGTTGTATGTATATATTTCGAATTATGTAATAAGAAGTCCATTTCTCGAGTTAAAATTGCCGTTATATCCCAGTCTCGCAGCTCTCATAGCGAGTTGATAGGAAGACCTGTCCTCCAGTCCACTTTCCAGCGCTCTCCCTGCAATGGTCTAAACCCTTTAATCCAAAATCTAGTCGGTCTGGGCATCGAAGGACAGGAAGGTGGAGGCATTGCCAGCCTCGTCCTCGTCTTGGCTGATGTTGTTCTGGAGCTTCTTCATCTCAGTAGCCATCTTGTCCGCAACATCCTGGCCCTGGGCAGCCTGGGCTTGAAGCTTGAGGATGGTGGCGGTGAGCTTTAGGACCTTGTTCTTGATCTTGCCACGCTGAAGAGCGTCCGCCTCCTCGCCGGACGCAGCATCGATGGCAGGGTTGAATGCCTCATCCTCGGCATCGTTGCAGATCTGGTTGACTGAGTTGAGGAAGTCGAGATCATCCTTGTCGACATTGGCCAGGTCATTCAGGTCCAGCGCGCTGAAGACGGCCATGGCCTCGTTTTGAGCATTTCCAGCTACACCTCCCGAGATGGAAATATCGTCGTAGTTTTGCTGGGTGAAAACGCCTGCTTGGACGAAAGCTGCGCAAGCAGCGATCAAGCCGAGAGAGAAACGCATTTTGAAATTGTGAGGTGTGGAGGGAGTGTAGAAAGGTCTGTGGTAGTGGTGCTGAATCGTCAACGATTGAGCAGCTGCTGGAAAAGGAAGAGTTGGCAAATTAACCCGAGTAATGGCAAGAAACGAAAGACAGCACAGCTGTATAGATTGATGAGGAGGAAAGGTGAACGATCGTTGTGTGATGAGAAAGAAAGTTTGGATTTGGACGGGAGAGTCGGTGATCTTATATGTTTGGATCTCCTTAGACCCAGTAAATCATCCAGCACTATCGCGGACACGAATCATTGATAATCGTTCGTTACCAGGATATGAAGCTCTCGCCAAGAGATGTGTTAGCCGAAGACTCCATTTTACCATGAGGGATGTCCAATATCCGTCAGAGATCCTGGATTGCACAACCCCTTTGAATTGTGGTAACGGAGTATTGTTCATAAAGGCAGTAGTGAGTGGAACAAGTTGACAGTGTAGATCTTACCCCTGGCAGCAAGCACGTTGGGGCTCTTAAGCCGTCATCCCATTCTTATCCCATGTAGACTTCACTAGGCGCCATGTTGCAGCAGGGAATATATCCCAATTTCGGCACGCTCCGCAAGTGAATTGTCTCATCTACCTTGTCTTCGGACTTCGTGTACAAACTCTGGCGCAAGAACTTGACGTGAAGATAACTGCCAAGGCCTATAGCCCTCCATCAACACCCTTACCCACACGTCAATGAAACGACAGGGCTCCCCTGTTGATGTGGCTCACTATGCTATCATTCCCGGAAATAGGACTTCATACAACTTCACATATAGACATGATGAGTTCCATATTCGGTCTTAAATGCTACACGAAGTTTTCAGAATCTCGCTTAAGTAGGCATTCCACCCACCCCTGGGAGAGAAGCTGGCCGAAACGGGTATCAAGGGTTCATCCAATTCGTAGATAGCCGATTGTTTGGGCAACCGCCGACAAGAAGTTCTGACGGATAATCGGTAAAGCTATCGCCGAGAACGACTCCCAGCTTGCCAACCTTCCAATGTCAATTTTTCCGAGCGTCTAATGCCGGGTCTCTCGGTTTCAGCAAAGTGAAATGTGTATCCTATGCTGTTGCTCATAGCCTAATTTTGCCCACGGGTACAAAATTCAGGGTCTCCCTGACCCATTTAATCTTCTTGGCCAGTTAGACCCAGTTCTGCTTAGTTTCGGATCTTGTTGAATGTTGATCTATGTTACACGTTCACTTTACATATTGATAACTGAGTCGATCTTGTGATGTTATCGGTGCTCTCAATCGACTTATTACCTGGAGTGCCAGTCGTGGCGCTTGCAAAGAGCTTTCTATACAGATGAACCACTTACATTTTCTAAAGGACTACCGGGCGGTCATTCCAGGGAATCATCACGCAACGCGGACATAACGGCTCAGCTTTCTGATATACACGCTAACACATATATTTCATAGAAGAATCGAGTTACTCATAATAATACAGAAAACCTAGCGATTGAGGAATCTGAAGCCTCGAAAGCATTTATCATAGCAGTAACAAGACATGAACTTTCGCCTAGCTGCTCTTATGATCACAAGCTACCTGTCAGAATCTCTAATATGGGGGTACGTATAAGCTCTGTTGTTGCGCGAAGAGTTCTATCCACCTCCGTGGGCTAGTCTCTAGCTGTATACATACATGCCCTTTTTTTAGTGCGATCCTGCTCTTTTCTTCTACAGAACACGACACTCGACTGGACCTGGTGAGTACATTGATATTCAAAGTCCCGAGAGAACCCATAGTGTCAAGACCTAAATGCTACCCCGCGATCTAATTGGCTGTTCTGTCCTATCGGCGCTCGAGGTCGTGTGCGTGGTAGTGGTTTAGCGACCATAGCATTCCTCAACAAACTCGTCCTAGCATATGAGGTTAGCAGATGTAACTTAAGATGAAGGAATCGACGTGATCCTCTTACCCTGCCGACATCGTTTCCGTTTGGAGTCCAGATGTGCCAATAATTTCCGCTTCTCTAAATCTAGTAAGCATATGCTATGTCAAAAGAAAGGATGAAGACTGTACCCTGATCGTATAGGAGTTTGCGCCCCACTTGGACGATAAAAAGCTCTCGATGCTTTGCTGTGTAGACCAGGAGACGGGGACCGCGATTTCCCTCCTGTCGTTAACCACTTTGTTACTCCAGTCGCTCATTTTGAGTTGTAGGGTTGTCAAAGACCAGTTAATCAACGTTTGGAAGTCTTGAGCTGAAAGTTGTTGTGCTTCTATCAATGTGATGGGAGTTGTGCTGAGTGTTGGTTCCTACTATGCGAGCAGGATGAGAAGACCTCTTTATACACACCACGCGCCATGTACGTTGTATCACTCGTGTTACGACATGGCTTCTTGACGGGCATGCGTGGCATTTTTGCGAGGCTCAAAGGTGTTGACCAGAAACCTCCCTTAAAAGCCACTCATCATAATCGCCGATGTTTGGGCTTCATTTGGTGTACTTATGACTGCGTACGTTGCGCGCCCTTTCGGCCTAGTCCTTGAACGCCATCACTCTTGCATCCCTTGATGCAAACTGCGCAATTCGCTCGGGCACACTTGTCGATGAGAAACAGTCAGAAAGGTCGTGCAAAGTTCCATACATCTGGAATCTACTTAGAACTTCACACGAAGGCAATTTTAATTAGTGTCAATGTTTGCTTCCACTACAAATATTCAATGGCCATTCTAACTTGCAAGTTATCTCAAATGATGTTGGGCATTGTTGTTGTATTATTCATGAGTACCACAAATACGAGCTGGACCATTTGTTAAATATAAAATTTGCAGTCCTCTTCGGGATGCTTTCGCTTCCGGCTCTCTTGTTGTTGCTATGAGCTGGTGGTTTGCTGTATACGTGGCAGCTGAATCCAGAGCAAGGGAACTCAACTTTATTTCAAACATGCGAAGCTCTGCGTTCGCCCGACTAATTAGAGAACCACGGTAATACAGGGCCGTGCGTCACCAAGTGTATTCTAATGTCATTATTCTTATAGCCTATCTAGCCGGGCGAACGCCGTAATCTTGCTTCGCATCACGCAAACTCGGGTCGTATCCATGCTCAAAAACCAATCACGAGAGTTACGCAAGGGGGTTTCTCGGGCACCTCTTCATTAACATGAGTAAACGTTCAACCGAACTAGGATTTGAGCAAATTTCTCTCAATCGATTGCCTCCTACTACAACTACTCTATATTTACTCGTCAAAGATGCTTGTTTATGTATCTAGATGCCCTTATCCATGTACTTCTATACGCTCGTGTGGCATGTGGCGAATATTGATAGGGATGCTCCCTTCCGCAGAACTATCTATTCATCTAGACTCTTGTAATGACTCGGAAAGAGTTTGCCTACATCGCTCGACCCACATGTTTCACGTGGGTAGTAACTTACCCATCGTGACAATAAGAACCAATTGACAGCAGGGTGCTACGAGAGGAGCTGAAGCCATGTCTCATCAGACTTCCCTATCTTCTACCGCACTAGCGAATGGACAAACCGTTTAGGACAGAAAAGCGATGCGGAACGGCGAAGTATCTTCATGCCTCATTCTCTAGTATATCCACACCAGTCCCTCATAATAGGAGTAGGCTGACGTGAATAACGAAGCTCAGTGATGCTGACCTATCGGGGGGTTGACAGCCTCACTTGTTTGTTTCAACACATTAACTAGATCAATGAACAAATCAACCCAAAGCAGCAGCGATGCGTGGCAATAAACCGGGACCAGGAGTGAGTTTTACACAAATCGGTGTAAAGCGACGACTAGATTAACTCCCAACCGAGGCATAGTCGTGTCCGTTCTCTTTGTTCCATGTTCTTGTGACGGATAGTAACAGCGTAGCAGTTCCTATCCAAGGCTGGAAACAAGTTGGCCATATGTGAATTACGAACACGAATGATCGATGAGTACTGCAAGTGACAAGACAAGGCCGAACCAGCGGGTTTAAGATCGAATCACAAGACGAGACGAACAAGGCTTAGTCGCTGGACATCAAGACATAACAAAGACGGATTACGAACAGTGTTTAAGTCTGTATAGCGAAGCATTTTCGAGTCGATGGAACATAGATTTTTGGCAATAGGGTAATTGATTTGAAGGAGAACCGCGCACCGACGGTTCCTTGCCGGCAGACAACGCCTTTGTATTTTCTAAAATCACTTTCGTAACGGACGTCACAAGCACGACCCGGATGACTATGGGGGTCGCTTCGTCTCGGTGACAAAAGAAAGAACCACTAAACATTTTGCTAAGGCGTATTCCAGTTTTTTGTTTGGAAACTCATCTATAGCCATTAGCTACAACGACCGAGCCTTCCCAGGCGCGGCGTGCGTGGTGATATAGAAGTCATGCCCGGCAACAACCAAATCCCGTAAACCCAAATACCCAAGTCCTCTCTCTACTTCAGGGGGATGAAACGAGAAGAGTGTGTGGCACCGATACCGGGACGACCGTGCTTGACGGGGGTGCTGTCCGTCCGTTAGTATTATTCCTTCACACGAGCAGTTGAGTTCTAGCAAAAGTAACTTACTATGAGATCGAGAACTCGCCAAAGTAGCTATTACGACATGGTGATCAGCATCGACATATGCATAAGCCTAGAACCTCTCAGACTTACTGTCCAACCATCTCAGGGCGGATTTCGACGCTGTTGAAGACCTTGCCGTTGTAGATGGCAACGACGGAGCCGATGAGCTCAGGAACGACTATTAGATCCAGTCAGTCCCGATGATACTCCCTTTTAAAGTGGCGAGTAGTCCATCTTACCGATCATGTTGCGGAGGTGAGTTCGGCACTCGGCGGGCTTCTCATTGGGAGCAGCGTTCTGCTTGGCGGCACGGAGCTTGCGAACGAGGCCCATGGGCTTGCGGCGGAGACCGCGCGAGAGACGTCTGCGGGCACGGGCGTGGAACAGAGTGCGGAGGTCATCGGATCCGAGCTCGAGGAGGTTGTCGAGTTCGACACCACGGTAAGAGAACTTGCGGAAGGCTCTGCGCTTCTTCAGCTCGGCGGCGGCGACCGCATCCTGTGTGCGTGTGTTAGCGGCGTGTGCAATTCGATACCAGTGCCACCATTGCCATCTCAACGGGGCATGAACACAGACGAGGAGGCGATAGACGTACGTATTCGTCAGCCATATTGTCGGTGGTGATGGGGTGTGTTGTCGGCTGGGGATGTGGTGGTTGATCGGGATGGAGTAGTTGATTGTCGCTGGCGAAGAAGTGGTGGTGGTAAATTTGGTGGTGTTGTCGGTTCTGGTTCGTGCAAGGGTCGGTTGTGGGCTGTCAGGTGTGGCGCTTGCCTGGATATTTGAAAATTGTGTTTGTGTGGTGGTGCGTGGCCTTATCTTATCGCACTCGGCAGTTGCTCGATTTCAGCCACACTTGAATACAGTGGAGCCTTGGAGCGCTCCAAGGTCGTGAACTAACAGCCCGAGCAGTCGAAAGTCATAAGTCGTCTCTAAGAAGGACATTCTTTTATGTTAATGAATAGCCATCAACCGAACTCAACCTACAAGCTAGATAGTTACTCGCGGCGCATAGGTGATGGTAATATGGCCTCTATCCTTTGGAAGATTTCTGTGTTAAATATGCCTTGAATACCAAGATCTAACTTGACGGGTCACTAAGTATGTATTTGAGCGTAAAGAAAGAGCTGGGCAAGAATGTGAGTATATAATAACTAATTGCAGAATTTTTTCCACGTACGGCCATAGGATGTAGAAGACGCGGGGTCCCGTCCGCTCCCCCATAGCTAAGCTACATACCGCCAGATTAGTAGTTGGGTCGGTGACGACCAGCGAATCCCTGGTGTTGTACGTTTTCGCATTTTTTTGGCTTTAGTACTTGTGATTTCCCTCGCAAGACAGCCCTTTCTTTTACATCAAAGCTTTTCGGGAAACATAATTCTTTTCTCGACTAATTTCTCCCATCGCAGCAGTTGTCGTCGTCCTTGGTTTTAAGCTGTAGTTGCTACTGGCTTACTCGTGAATGCACTGGAATGTACTAGCATACAAACAGAATGTAGTTAAGAACTTGTAATATAAGCATGTTATTGTGCCACGCGCGGAAGATGTTCATCTTGTGGTCTATGGTTTAATAAGTTCTTGCCAGCGACGGCGAAAAAAATAAAGACAGTTAATTTGAAAATGGGTTTCCAGTGTATGTATTGCCTTTATGTTGTCAGTTGAATTTACCCGCGAAACTTTGCGGAAGTAACGTAAATATGCACAAGCGTCCTTTCCCTTGGGGCTAAAAATGCAGTGCACGCTCAACGAGCCACACATGTGAAATCCCAAACCTCTAGTTTCGTTCAACCTAAATGGTACTACGACTGTTCACAGTTTACAAATGTGGATTTTGCGGGGTGTCAATTTTTTTTAATTCTTTTCTAGGTATGTTTCCCCGTTATCTAAGAAAATAAGTAGTAGTCTATATCAAGCATCCCTAATCGTTACGGCGCATCAAGAGAGCATGTAATAGAATCGTCTCTTCTATGACCAACCACTTAATGATTATCATATCTCTCCATACGATCACTCCGTCTCCTATCATCAACAGACTTTTTCCTCTCCATCTCCTCCTTCTTCTGCTTCTTCTTCTGCTCTTTCTCTGCCTTTTTCGCCGCTTTCTTAGCCTCTTCCTCCGGGGTAAGAGGCTTAGCAGTTTTGCCCGTAAAAGTTCGTACAAGTTTGTCCAATGCCATTATTGTGGTGATTGGTTGATCGATCGACTCTTCTTTGTTAATAATAGTAGTGAATGGGATTGTTGTGGATTTCGACTTTAGGCCCCTCAAAGGAGGTTGTTGCCGATGGTATTTGTACTTGTCCATTTGTGAATAGAGAGAGATAACAGTGGTATTGTTAGTAAAACGACGTTGGCTTTAGCAGAAAGGAGACGAGTACGTTGTTAGATGGACAGTGTTGGTAAGTCATGAACAGAGCACTGGATAAGCTTGCCTGAGCGCGATGATGAGATTATGTAGGAGAGAGGCGTCACAGCTTGCAGCCTGAAAGACACTACTACACCTATCTAGAACGGAATGGAATAGAATGAAACCCGTAACAGATCATAAAAGCAAGGCTCTCCTGCTCTATCTATGATAGGTCTAGATTTATCACATCAACACCAATAGTAGATGAAATAGCCTCATATTGTATAGCGATAGATCCTACCACTACTCATAGACTACCTAATGTAGCGATAAATAATATAGCTAGCTAGCTAACTCAAACAAACAACCCAATTTTAATCGACCAGCCAGCCAATGGAAAAGTCGAAAGGGAGAATCCCAAGTAAACTCCATTCTATCCCTCATTTCCGTACGCAACACCATCGATTCTAGTTCATCACATATCTGTCTTTCTGCCTCGGACGATGAGACTACTGAGAATCTGAGTGACTAGTTATTCAGAACAGTCGGAATCATCAGCTTCAAGGCCATCCACCGCCTAATCATCATCAGTATACCGCGGCCCAGCAGCCGGTGTATCAGCAGCATACGCCCCGGGCGTCGGCGCACCATAATACCCCCCAGAAGCAGCCGGAGTCGGCGCAGCCGCAGCTGGGGTGGGCGCAGACTCAGCCCCCCAACCACCCTGCCAAGCTCCTCCAGGCGTAGGCGCATTGAGCGCACCAGGGGTAGGAGCATTATACGCGCCCGGAGTAGGCGCATTAAGCGCACCACCAGGCGTCGGGGCCCCTAGTAGACCACCAGGCGTAGGCGCATCATACGCAGTTGACGCACCGCTCGCGCCAGGCGTATACCCCCACGAATCGCCACCACTAGCGCCAGGCGTCGATGCGGAGGCACCATATGGTGTTTTCGAGCCCCATGTATCGCCCGAGGTCCCACTACCGCCGTAGGCAGGCGTTTTCGATCCCGAATCGTAGGCTGGAGTTTTCGAGCCACTCGACGACCAAGCCGGCGTGCGACCGCCCGAACCACCGTAGGCCGTTCTGCTCCCATCGTAAGGATTGACTGTTCTCGAGCCATCGGCCCAGGCAGGCGTTCGTCCGCCGTCTCCTCCCCTGCCCCAGGCGGGTGTTCGACCTCCGGCGCCTCCAGACGGCGTCTTCCAAGCTGGCGTCCGGGCTGACGAGGTAGCGACGGGAGTTCGACTTCCGCCACTCCAGTCGGGAGCTTGCCGTTCCTGGGTTCTTGCGGGGGTACCATTCGGTCCAGGACGTCTGCTCTCGTAGTTTTTGATTTCACGACCGCTGACGCTGTCTCTGACCATTAGATCTGTCTTGGGGACGCTGATGACTTTGCTCTTGGTATGCAACTCGACACGGGCGTGAGTGTCTGTGGTATCTTTGACTCGACCCAACAGACCTTTCCAACCTCCTTTGCGGATAGTCACAGTTTGGCCAATCAGTTTATCCCGTCCAAATACCTGCCGGGGTGGTGGCATGTTGTTTCTCCCTGAGGGATCAAGCTTCTTGGCTGGATTCATAGAGTCCAGATCTGGTCCCGACGAGGCAGCATTGATACGGCCACCTTTGGCCGAAATTGTTGATACGCTGCTCACACGAGAAACGAAAATACCGGCGTTCTCTGTTGTTTGATGCGTATGACAAAACACATAGCTGCGATGAATGTGAATAATCTTGCCCTGTCGACCCATTCCGCCATACTCTTTAACCACATCATCAGGTCGAATTTCGGAACCAGTACGATCGGCAGCGACGGCAAGCTTTCTCTTAGGCAGCTTATTCGCGATCTGGGATGGCATAACCTGCCGGGTGTCGCCGTTCTGATCCAGCACCACCAATGACTCACGGTCCACCTTGACGATGCAGCCGACTGTAGTTGGGTCTAGCTGGACAAGATCAAGGAGAGAGTATTGACCGAGTGAGCCTTGACCCGCGATATCGCTAGCTTCTCTCAAATCTTTACTAAAGACAGTGATTTCCGTGTTCGTTTGGTCGGTAAGAAGGGTCACCCGGTCCTCGACAATCCTGACTACCATACCCAGTTCATCTCGATATCTGCTGCCTCCAATCACCTTGACGTGATCACCAAGCTTGAATCTTTTGCGCAGACCCTTTGTAGGCACATCGATAGTCTGCCCAACGAGTACACCCTCTGTCACTTGTAGAGTGACAATGTCCGATTGTACTTTCGTAGCCTTACCAATGACGCCCTTCTGCTCGCCTTCATAGACCTCGACCACATCATTAGGAAGGTATGTAGTAGTAGCGTTACTGTCCCTTAGACTGGCGGCAAGTGATTTGAGATCGATGTTTTCGACGCCGTCTTCGCCGCCCGAAGTAAAGCGCGTCACTTCTTCCAAGGTTGGGTTGACATCCGTGACAGTTAAATGCTGGATCTTGATATCCTTGACCAAGAAGCCACCTTCAAACTGATCACCGTTGTATGTCCAGACATTGGTCTGGGGGTTACCTGTTAAGTTGCGAGGGCTTCTCTTTCGGGCTTCGACCTCACTGAAAAGTTTCTGCGGAGGTCTGGGGCCAGCCATAGGGCGCTTGCGTTTGCCATCCGCAGTGGAGCCTGAGAGTGATTCTTCTCGTACCCCATAATCCAGTCTGGGTATATAGCGTACTCTCACGTCAAGCCCGTTCTCTGTTATGTCTTGGACCTGGGCCAGGTCACCGGCATACTTTAGGGGCCGCTTGAGTCGCACCCATGCACCCGGCTCTAGTGTTGGTGTCTTTTGGACTCGCAGCAGGTCGGGCATCTCCTTGATATCGACTAGAAGAAGCTTCGTTCTGGGATACACGTTAAGCATTCCATCAAGAGCTTGCAGAATGTCGGTCTGTCGGTATGCCTCGACGTAGATTAGACCCTTCATGATGGAGTTGGGACCACCGCGCTCAAAAGCTGCCGTGATGCCCAGCTCGTCCTTGGTGCCCATCTTCTCCTGGATGCGCTTCGTGATGGAGTAGACGACCTCGCGCTCCTTGCCTTCCTTGCAGCGGACTCCCCAGATGCTGGGGTCGTCGACACTGGGAAGAAGCAGTCTCTGTGGTACGACGCTGGTATCGCCCAAGCCCTTAGCCGAGCGTTTGTGTCCATATTTGCGTACGAAAGATTCTGCTTCTCTCTGAAGGTCTTCGTGATTCATGCGGTCGCGCTGCAAATCGAGTTCTCTGTGTCTTCTATCCGACTCCAATCGACCGGCATCGCCGAAGTCGCCGGGTTCTTCCTGCTCGATGAAACCCTCGTTCTCGGCTTCGGCTTCCTCGTCATCCTCGGGCTCATCCTCGTCGTCGACTTCGGCCTCGATATCGAAGAAGGCGTTTCGCTTGTCTCGACGACGTTTGCGACGATGTCCCTGGCAGTGCACAGGGATTAGACCCTACCCCACCGTCCATAGAGGAGAAAAGTAGTGACTCACCTGTATCTCATCCTCGTCGTCCTCATCTTCGTCGTCGTCTTCATCGCCATCGCCATCCTCGTTGGCGTCCTCCTCGTCTTCCTCGTCTTCATCGTGGGCAGCAGGCTGTCCATTGCGGGCGGGCGATGAGCTCTTCGCGGCTGGTCTGTGGTCATCCTCGCCGTCATGCGCATGGCCTCTGGTGTCATCATCGCTCATTTCGGGGGCGGGATTGAAGTCGTCCTCGTCTTCGGACTCGGCCTCGTTGTAGTCGCGCGGGTCGCTCATTGTGTCGGCTAGCGATGCGTG
This sequence comes from Xylaria curta, assembly GCA_022495235.1. Lineage (NCBI taxonomy): Eukaryota > Fungi > Ascomycota > Sordariomycetes > Xylariales > Xylariaceae > Xylaria > Xylaria curta. The sequence continues at coordinate 50,504 of MU375985.1, forward strand.
CTACGGCCTCGATGTAGATGGTATGCGAGTTTGGGGGATGTGTGTGACGTCTAGGCGCTGCGGGTCGATGGAAGGGAAATTAATGGTACAGATTACAAGGGAGTAATGATGGGAAGAGGTTGAGGGAGCATGGCAGTAGAAAGGCTCTTTCAAGCAAATCGGCGGCTGTAAGAGAGAGAACGCGTTATGGAGAGCTCCAGATATGCGATTACCTAAATAGGATTAGAAACTTTATAAAATGGGTACGCCGCATGCAACCTCGATATTCAGTTATTAACACTGTGCAGCATACACTGCTGGGCATGTATGACATATATTTGTGTGTGGGTAACGTGAAGAAGGAAACAAATTCTGGGGAGCTTCATTCCTGATCTTCACGATTGGGTGTTGATAAGATGCACCTTATCTACTACATACCTAGTGTCCCGTATATGAAGTGTAATGCCGTATTTTTTTTTTTTTTTTTTCAAAAAAAACCCCGTTCTTGGTTAAGGTACGGTGATATGAGCGACTTCCTAGGAAGTCACTCGCTCAACAAAGTGGCTAGGTGGTCACAACACTATTATGGTTTCGCTTAGTCGTCTAAGCACAGAGCCACTGTTCATCTCGTAGCTATAAAGACGCCGACTATTACTCGAGTCCCTCCGCCCGCTACTCGCTATCTAGGTCATGGCTGATCCTCGTTCTTTTGCGATGATTATCGACTCGAATGCGCATTTCAGGGTCGTTATATATAGTTTTGATCCCGAGAGCGATGGTTACGTAAATGAGAGCCAAGCTCCTCGTCAACCAGACCTATTTACATCGTGGCCATCATTGCCACTCGGTCCCTGCCTAGAGGTGTTACTCATTCTGGGTTTAAACTGTCGGTTCATATTTTCAAAAAGCAAATACTATAGACTGACTCAAGCTAACATTTTAATCAATCATACATATATGAAAGCTTAGTGGAATATAAGACTTCGGAATCTTGCGCTTAAAAATCTGTATTTTCGTTATAGCCGTATGCTTCCCTAGGCACATCGTTCTACTCAAGGATACATGTACCTAATAACATCTTCTCGGCCTCTTCGTGCTTCCCTTGGCTATAAAGGACGCAGGCAAGGTTTTTCATGTTAATAAATGTCGAAGGATGCTGTTTATCGCTTAGCCCTGTACTTGCCGGTGCATCTTCTCGGCGTCTTCGTATTTCCTTTGGTTATGAAGGACGATGGCAAGGACGCTTTTGTCAAAAAGTGTGGGATGCTCTTTGCCTAGCATATCCTCGCTTAGCCCTTTTACTTGCCGATACATCTTCTCAGCCTCTTCATACTTCCCTTGGCTATAAAGGACGTTGGCAAGCTTGCTTATGCTAATAAGTGTCGAGGGATGCAGTTTGCCTGACATATCCTCTTCTAGCTTTATTACTTGCCGGTCCATCTTCTCGGCCTCTTCGTATTTCCCTTGGTGATAAAGGACGCTAGCAAGGTTGCCCATGCTAAGAAGTGTCGAGGAATGCTTTTTGCCTAGCACATCTTCTTTCAGCCCTATTACTTGCCGGTCCATCTTCTCAGCCTCTTCGTACTTTCCTTGGCTATAAAAGACGTTGGCAAGGTCGTTCATGCTAGAAAGTGTCGAGGGATGCTCTTTGCCTAACACATCCTCTTCTAGCCTTATTACTCGCCGGTACATCTCTTCAGCCTCTTCGTACTTCCCTTGGTTATGAAGGACGTTGGCAAGGTTGTTCATGTTAGTAAATGTCAAGGGATGCTGTTTGTCACTTAGCCTTAGTACTTGCCGGTACATTTCCTCGGCCTCTTTATATTTCTCTTGGCCGTAAAAAACAGAGGCGAGGCCAGTCATGCAAGAAATTGTTAAGAGATGCTTTTTGCCTAACGCCTCCTTGCTTAGCCCTAGTGCTTGCTGATATAAACGTTCCGCTTTACTAAATTTTTCAAGCTTTAAAAAAGCCGCAGCAATCCTATACAGTAGATGAATGTTATCTTCTGTCGGAATTATCTTATCAACATCAAGCACTGCTTCTGCATGTGGTAAGTATTTGGTCCACGTTTGTCTGTTTTCCCAGTCCGGAAATGGATATTCTTTAACAAGTTGTTGGATCACAAGTTCGTAGTATTCTGTCCACTGTCTGTTTTTTTGTAGCCAATTTCGTATAATAAATCGGACAAGGCGGTGTATATCAAATGCATCCAACGAATCACGCTCTGTAATGAATTCGTGCGCTTTAAGAGTTCCAATCGCCTTTTTCATTTTGATCTTTGATGTAACGGGGAGGAGTGATACTGGAATGTCTTTTTCAGCTAAGAAGCACATGAACTTTAGATAATCTGCCGCTTGAGGGTCGTGTCGGGAAATGTTCTCGAATGAGATCAACCAGGTCGTGGCAACCGGGTTCTGGTTCTTGGCATGATCTCTATATCGATGGCGGTCTTCGAATTCTTCACTTAGTATTTCGATTAGGTCGGTATTACTCGATTTGCAAATCTCCAAATATTCCGATATAGTGACATTCGTGTTCGAAGTCATGAACGCCGACGCCTGCTTGATGGCCAAGGGAAGATTGGTTAAAAAGCCGAGCAGCTGTTGTGTGCTTTCTATGCTGTCTATCTGTTCCTTTCGTAAGCCTTTTTGTAACAGGTCGGTAGCTTCTCCATTATCCATTTCAGGTACGGCAAAAATAGAATCTCGTGCAATATCGAGTATCGTAGTCGTCTTATGATTACGTGTTGTGAAAAGAATAGAGCCTTCCCGGCTGAAAGGGAGGTAGTCGGCCAAGATAGCACTAAGCTCTAGATCGTCGGCATTATCGACAATCAAGAGCCAACTGCTGGTACTGCTCAGGCTTGTTTTTACGAGCATTTTGACGTCTGCTTTCTTGTCCCCAATGCAAGGTAGTCGGAGCAGTTGGCCGATCTCGCGATATGCATTTTCAAAGCTGGTTAAGTCGATAGCCGGGACCCAAAAGACAGAACAGTCGGGATGTGTATCACGAACTCGATAGGCGGCCTCGAGGGCGATCTGGGTCTTGCCGATGCCGCCGAGACCTTCAATTGCGGTACGTTGGCAGTCGTTTTTATTAGCATTCGGCGGGATCTTTTGGAGAAGCTGCTCTAAGATGGCGTCGCGTCCGATAAAGTTCTCGTTGCGCCCAAAAGGGACCATGAAATGAGATTCTTGGGTGCCTAAGATGCTTGGTTAGAGGCCGAGCGCATTTTTGAATACGCTATACTTACGTAGAGAGCTCCAGCGCCGGTCAATCTTTGCGGAGAGTCGATCCATTGACTTCTTTTCTCCTTCGCCATAGTCGACACGCATGGAAACATCAAAGATGCCTAAGAGCGAGTATGCCTTGTCCTCTTTACGCTTCGTGTCCCTGCCTCGTGCCCAAGACATGCGTTCGCTACAGCTAAATTCAGACAGCGGCTTTCCTTGGAGAGCATCAATAGCGATCCCGGTCACCTCTTGCAAGAGTTGGTCTAATTGTGGCCTACTGCCTAGCTTGTAGCCATCTGCAGAGAAGAACTCTACACATCGCGGGGCGAGAAGCTCTTGCAGCGTCCATCCTCTGGTGAACCATCTACTTTTGCGAAAGGCGAAGTCCCAGCCTGGTCGTGGTAAGGCTCTCTTTTGTTGTTCGTTATCGCAGAACACATCCGACAGGTATACGTAACATTTTGCCGCATTCTGGTACCACCGGAACATGGAAGTGATGGCCTCTTGAAGCTCAGCACTGCTCGACTTGTCGATGCAGCAAGAATCGACCCAAAAGTATTGTAGCTTATCACTGGCTGCTGAGTTCGCGCAAAAATCGATTTTTCGGTAGCCCTTCTTCTGTGTATAGTCGTACTTCTGGAGGGTGACGCCTTCTGTGATCTCTCGAAAGGTAACCTCCTCATCGTCTTCTCCCCATGTGTGCGAAAGGATAGCGTAAGGCGGAATGTTGTCGTCGGAAAATGTGGTCAGCGTTAAGCTTCCGTTATCTTGCCGCTGAAGGAGACGCATAGTAGCTAATTTGACCGTAAAGCCAAGACAAGATGTCTACAAAGGAAAGGGTTGCCATCGTAGAGCAAGATGAGGCTGTACAGAATGAGGGGTTTGGCATGTCGTTTGGGGGCTGAGTGATTGCCCACGTGACCGACATCAGCCTGCTTCTATATATATCTCAAACCAATCGATTAACTGCCTTACTTTCTCGACGGCGAGACATCTTGTTAGATATCTTATACTGGCTCGCAGATTTGTAGGTTTGTCCGTATGTCAAGCCTAGGGCAGCTGATCTCATTTGTCATTTTTGCGTATGGACCAAGCGCATGCTGTACGCGACCAGCAGCATGTACTGTAAAGATCTACTGTTATAATCAAGTAGTCCAAGTAGAGCGTAAAATAACACGAGTATCTATCTATCGTCTTTATATAAAGTGTACATCCTGTAAGAACAAGAGCAGGAGTCAAGGTCTGATTCCTCTATTTAATTAATAAAGTTAGATCTTTACCGTATTGAGCAAAAACGGCGAATGCACTAACGCAACTAACATGCTTTTGGCCACTACACCCATTTGGCCAACCCTCCTTATCCATACAAAACTACAATTTCTAACGACATAATAACAACACCACAACACGAGATAAAGAGTTCGTAATTTAATATGACGAATTTAACAGCTAGGCAATACTAAATAAAAAGATAAAAAAAAAATCAGGCCGTAAAGAAAAAGAAAGAAAAAAAAAGAAAAAAAAAGAAATTCGTTAACCGATAATAGATTTAAGTGGTATATAAGCATATTATTTTTTATCTCTTTGGCGCCGCATGTTAAGCTCGTATAATTTTGGTATTCGGTATCGCTCGGTCGTAATATATATCGTCTCGAAGGCTTGATTTTTTATTTCATTTTGCGGCGGAGTTGTTGTTGGTTAAAAAGTTGTAATGTATGGTGTTGTATGGGATAAAAGGGGTTGGCCGAAAGGGTGTTACCTGTTACGTTAGTCCCGATTCGTCCCAGTCTTGGCAAGTAAATAAGTAGAACCTCCGGTCAACCATGAAGCTATATGCACACCTGACGGTAACCGAAGTTCCAGTCTATGTACTCATATTTACAACAACATAAATAATATCGTATTTCCCATAATTTCAACAAGTCCTTTCCGCCATTAAAAAATGAAAGCCGTAATAATCGACCACTTCGTAGACGTAAGTCAATTCACTAAGCTACTTCACTCACTCATCCACCTCTAACGTCCAAAGTTGGATGTAAGTAAGAAGCAATACTGAGACCCGCAGAGCTACAACGAAATAAAAGTCTCAAATATCCCAATCCCAGAACCACGAGACAATGAGATTCTAATCCAAGTTAAAGCCGCGGGCGTGAATTTCGTCGATACGCTCTATGTAAGTACACACATCCTCACACTTATTCAAACAACCCATAAACCAGACTCAAAACTCATCCACAAACATAAACTCACACGAAATAGGCCCGCGGGAAACACCAAAACAACCGCCGGCACATCAAACCCCCCTTCACACTCGGCCTCGAATTCTCGGGCCTCGTTCTCTCCTCCCCCAAAAACAGCCCCTTCCAACCAGGCTCCCACGTCTTCGGCTCCCACAGCGGTAGTTTTGCAGAATACATCCTCGTCCCCCCCTCCTCCCTTCACCTCATCCCCGGAGGTTGGACCTTCCCCTCCACAGCCATCATCGCCGCAACGCTCCCAGTATCCTACTCCGCCCTCCTGCGCACCGGAACCCTCCGTGCCGGCGAAACAGTACTAATCCACGCGGCCGCCGGCGGTCTCGGCCTTTCCGCCGTCCAAGTCGCCAAAGCAGCCGGCTACCGCGTAATCGGGACCGCAGGCTCAGATTCCAAATGCTCCATCGCGGAGCGCTACGGCGCGGATATATGCATAAACTACCGTACCGAAACGAAATGGTGGGAAAAAGTGCTACAGATAACAGATAACAAAGGCGTAGACATCGTCTTCGACACCGTGGGGTTAGTAAATCCCAGCCTAAAATGTCTAGCCCATCGAGGTCGGATCTTAGTTATTGGATTTGCGGGGCGAGAAGGGGATATGGAGGATGTCAAGATGAATAGGGTGTTGTTGAAGCAGGCGCGGATTCTAGGCTACGTAAGTTGAACCCCTCCTCCCCTATTCAGCCTCTTTCCCTCTTGATCCTCTTCAAATTTTAATGTAGATGCTAACTAGGTATCGCACAGCGATACGGAGAAACTTCTCGAAGATACGTGGAAGAAACGAAGAAGATATGGCGTGAGATATATCAGATGATAGAATCAGGTGTTTTCAAACCTACGCTCTTTGGAAAGACGTACGCGGGTTTGGAGAGTGTTCCTGAGGCTCTTGCTGATGTTGCGTCGAGGGAGGTCTGGGGGAAGGCGGTTATTCAGGTTGATGCCAGTGAGGGGAATGAGAGTCTTGTTCGAGGAAGATTATGAGAGGATGGGTAGAAGATAGTCAAAGATAGTGTGGCACACTATTTCTGTAGATGGGTGATGCATGATTATATTGAATCTTCGCATACACATATGAAAACCTCGTTCAGCGAGTTGCTTAGTCGTGGTTCCATCCTTACAAATATGCGCGATAGCGTCGTCTCTTGTCTACTTGTTCGATCAGTAAGTCAAGGCTCATCATGAACCTCATGAGCGCGTCCAACGCTAGCTGAGCCAATTATTCACAACTATACTATCAACAGCTAATGAAGTCCCAACATGCCGTGACAATACCTTCGCTCATACTTAACCACAGAAGCATACACCTTCCCAAACCCCAACCCTATCAACATAAGATATCTACCTAGGCAGTTCAATAAAAAAATCCACCAACGCAACAAAAAAACACGGAGCAAAAATCTCCTAGAATTAGCCAAGACTTGAATTTTATAGGTTAGGTTAGACCAATGATTATTCTCGTCGTCATGATAAGCGTATAAACATATCGTATCGCGCTCATCTTTTTCCCATCAGCGCCGCCAGCCAATTCACCATCCATCAATCACCAACCAACCAAACAACCACCGCCGTCGCATTTGCAGTAATATGCTTTGTTAACAAGAAAAATGAATCATATGTGCACGGATGCGATATAAAAACCCATGCTACTCGAGTAAGTACCCCCCATGCCAGCAAACGATAGCGTTTCTCCATTCCTACGTCCTGATTCCGGGGTGATGATTTCGATTGTTTGTTTGGCTTCTCGGCTTAAGCAATCCTTCCCACCAGATGGCCGCTCCTAGCTATGCTCATCTCTGCGGCGCATAAATATAGCCGGTCGACCGTGTTCAGTCCATGGATCGCTCTATAGGTCCTAATGCGCAGGAAAGAAAGAGATTCGTCATGTTCGTCTTTACCATTCCCTCCTTTCTGGGCACAATCATATCTATCCCAAATTTGGTTCTCCTTAGACCTTTACTCCCCAGACACCGCGCCCGCCACTAACGCCAAGCCAGTCTCCGGCGCCGTCATTGTGATGGAGCGGAGGAGCCCAGCCGAGGTTTCCAACTTCGTAGTCGCAGTTCCAGCTAGCCACGGGCGAGAGGTGCTTGTCCGTCCCTCCGCTACCGTTAGGTGAAGGCCCAGTAGTTGGGGTACTATTTATAAGGTCCCACAACAGCACCTGGGAATCATCTCCTCCAGATGCAAGAAGCGCTCTCCTTCCTGGGGACCATTCCACCGAGTTAACCGATCCCCCGTGACCACGCAACTCTAACAAAGCCTGGCCAGGTTGCCGGACGTCGAGGATGCGGATGATGTTAGAGTCTTGGGCAAATGTTGCTAAGAGGTGAGTGTCATGCGGTGAGGTGGCAAGTCTCAAGAGTGGGGGCGCATTCGACATAGTCTGCTGGGCCAGTGTAGGACTGATCCTTCCGTCTATCTACGCGGTAAGCAAGAGACAGGGCGGTGCGATACGTTTTATGAAGCTAAACTCACCTCTGTCATCCTTGGCCGTGGGTTCGTAAATGATAGTACTATGTTCTAGACTTCTGAGATCAAACATGCGTACGCTACCATCCTGTCCACAGCTGACAAATACGTCTATGCTATTGGCGCAGAACCGAACATCATAGACCTCTTTGTCGTGGGCAATTAGTTGCGTTTTGGCGGTTAAAGAGGGTATATCCCAAATGGTGCATGTGGTATCGATACTAGAGGTGATGATGAGACTTGGAGAGACGGTATTCCAATCCAGCGAGGTCAGAGGGGCTGTGTGGTCGGGAGTCTTCGAATTGGAAAGTAGGGCTAACGGAGTCAACTTCGTGATGGGGGGGCCTAAGGCAGACTTGTTTATCGAATTAGAATGTGACGGTTGCGTGTCGACAGGAAGAGACCAGAGCCTTAGATGATCGCCCGAGGTTGCTAATAAGTCAGTCGATTGCTTCTGTGACGATGGAGGTTCCCATAATAGGCGCGTAACAGGGTATGAATGTGTCGCTTCCGCAACCTTGGTGAATTCCAGAGAGTGTTTCGAGGACCCAGGAGTATAAACGTCGGCAGGTGTATTTACGATTTGCGTATCAAGGATTTGTATCTGAGACGAGACGTGTTAATCCATCTGATATGTATGGTACTTGAATGACAGCAAGGGAGATAAATGGAGACATACAAAGTTATGTCCATCTTCTAGGTAGCTGCCAATGGCCACTTTGCCGGCACCTTTCCCCTGGGGTGCCCATTTACACCAGTCAAAGGCGTAGAGAGCCCAAGGCGCCAGGTAATTACTTGTCGAAGGCTGTGAGTTGGCTAGTTCGTATCCCATGGTTCCAGGCTGGCTATCGGACAAGCTCGAGTCGGCGCGCGGCCTGATGTCGGCGAGGCCGAGCGGCGTATTAGAGATGTTCCTCTGCGACCCAGGAGCGCTGTATTTGGAATCCTGCGGCGACATGTACTGAGATTGGCCGGAAATTGCTGAGCCACCGGGGGTAGTAGGCGTGTAGGGGGTATAGGTGGCGGGAGTAGAAGTATCGTAGGGGTCGGCGGGGCTCGCCCGCGTGTAAGTATGCGACATGCTCAGCGACGGGGGCTTCGAAGGCGAGGTATATTCGCTCGGGGAGTGTTGTATAGCGCCGGACATGGATGACAGAGTGGGAGCGGTGTTGCTACTCATGATAGGGGGGCGGCCAGGTTGGAGGACATTGGGAACGGTCGAGGAGGACTGATACTGAGGAGGATTGGCAGATTGCGCGGGGGCTTGTTCCAGCTTGATCTGAGGACCGGGGGCAGTGGTGAAGTCCCGGGGGGACATCTGGCTAGCAGCGCCGCCATGGTTCATGGAATTGGAGGGGATATGGAGCTCATCAGAAGAGTGCTGGGCGCCGTAGGCATTGTTGGGCCGTCTCGGGGCGGCCCCGTACTGCGCGGGCGGATGGTTCATGCTGGATGCTGGATGCGGCAGGTAGCACGATACCAAAAATGACTGGGCGACTGGGCGACTGGGCGACTGGGCGAAGTATGCAGATACAGACGGCAGACGGCAGATCTGATGGCGGGGCAAACGCGGTGTGGTGAAGCGGCGGGCGGAAGCGCAGCAGGCTGGCTGGCTTCGAATTGATCGGGTAACAGTGTTAGGCAGCGCGGTGAGCCTTTTCCTCGGTTCCTCGTCCCTGATCAAAGGTGAGAGACCAGAGGCCGGAGACTAGAGCGTCGCTTATGACGACAAAAAGCAAAGCAAAGTGGTGCAAAGAGCAACGGAGTGGCTGGCTGACGGAGCGGCGGGCGTTGCTTGCGACTGGCCTGGTCTGACCTGTCTGCGGTGCGGTGCGGTACGGTGCGATGCGGTGCCGCGGTTGGTCGGATCACCTCGACTCGACTTGACTTGGACTTGGACTTGACTTGACTAACAAGAGGCGGGCAACAATGACCTAACCTGACCCCGACCCGACCCGACAGTCGTCTCTCCCGTTGCTATCGTCGTTATCTTATGAATGGTTCTTTGAGTCGCCGGAATGGTGGCTCGGGAATTACTTATACATATATCAGTAACCTAGGTGGGCAAGGTGCCGAGAGCAGGCATGAAAGCGCTGTTGGGCGGGTTGCGCCTAATTTAGATGGAGATGTTGCAGCGGGTTCGACCAAGGATGTCCGAAGTTATCATGAATTAATGCCGGAAGTGGACTCGAATGTGCCGTACGAGGACGATGGAGCTACAACACCTCCTCCCTGCGATGTGGTGTAACTGACTTGTAGTCGGTATCGGTGTCGAGCACGTCAAGCCACGAGCCAGTTTCCGGGGTTTGGATAGACACGATGACGCTCCCTCTCGCAGGCTCTCACGAACGATGCGGGTGCCGGCGCAGTGACACGACCGAAACCAGAGCGTTGGCGGAGGGGCTGGGGCAATAAATGGTGGAGAGGTACTTACAGCACCCCTCAGCACCTAACCTTGACCGGGGGGGCTGGAAAGTCCCAAGATACGTAGTACATGGACAGTGGGGACCAAAAGTATCGATGGATTTCGATAACAGAAAATACATATACTTGGCATAGGGCCGTGTTTTACCGCATTTAAGATGTATATTTCTAGTTGAATGTTAATTGTTCGCATCTCAATTCTTTTTATGAACCAATGCATCGTTGTGTTGTCTGGATTGGCCAGTAGGTAGATACTTGTTGTCGTTCTTGTGTTCAACTGTTAGAGAGGTCTCCACTACCACCGTTTATAACCCGTACAGAACGGGTACTTACGTAGTAAGGTAGGGATCCTGAAAACAACTGCCCTCGCTGGTATGTACTTATTGACCAGGCAGACCCTGTTATTGCGAACAAATTTGATAATCATGTGGATTTCTCTCTTTGGGCTCCAACTTACTTCTATGCCCAATGCCTTGGATAGTGAGTAGATATCCAGAGTTGGTCCTCGGCTAAGAGTTTCACTGGCAAGCAACATCCAAAAGTATACGTGTACTTAGAGTAGGTAGGCCCATGATATAACAAAGTTCCAACACAATATGAAGCTCTCGTAATCATGCCTCGCTTGCTCTGTCTAGGTGTTTTCTCTTTTTAATGACGGACGTCAGCGAGAACATGGCCTCCCTCATTCGAAGGGCTGTGCAAACGGGGAACCAGGTCCCATCCTCATTTCCGTCCATGCAGCCATCACCAACGGCCATAATCTAATCCCTCTCGTTCAAAGCGTTCGCACCGAACACATTAGTGAAGCTCTAATGAATCTTGTATTTTGTTAGTGCCGTTGCACGCCAGGTCATGGATCATTCAAGAAAACAGCGTTTCGAGATCGGGCTCTTCTACGGTCATAACTGCATCCCTCAGCGCCTCTCTCTGTTGTCTGATCGCTTGGTTCTTTACAGACTCCGTTTCGGCCAGGGCCAGGGCCGGGTCATATAGACTTGTGACAACCAATTGCTTCCCGTAAACTGTAGTCCCGTGAAGTTTATCGATAAAACGATTTAGCTGCGGCAAGGAATTCAAAGTAACCCAGGCGCTATTGGGATTTTGACCAGAAACGGAGATCTGTTTTGGATGGTACTCGTCGAAGAACATTCGCGATAAGCAAAGTGCCGAATCAAGAGATCTTGGGAGTAAAGTCTGATCATGGGTTTGAATGTTGGCTGTAAAAGGCATCCTTAGAAGATTTGGCGGCCCCCGATGGCTTGAGATAATGCGCCAGTGCTCCTGTAGAGATCGGAGTTTGGCTTGATTAGCAGGCCATTGAAGGCCTTCTAGGACAGCAAGCGTTATTACGGCGTCGTTTCCGGCATTGTGAGCCGCACCCTCCTTCGACTTGCGATCTTGGGTAACGTCCCAAAGACTGTATCCCAAAGGGTTCAGGGTTTTCTTGAGGCTTGGTACATTTCCGCCTGGGGCAACTTGACGAGAGAAGTCTATAACATCTAGCCATGCAGAAAAGTAGTGCAGAGCGGAAGGGAAGAAACGGGCCATATACGACCATTCTGCTCCGTACTCGAAAACGACTAGGATAAGCCGATCCTTGTTATCGGCGATACGTCGAGCATTGTATTCGAGCAGTAGTTTGTCGATAAGCTCATTCAGACCATCGAGATCAGCATCGCATTCATTTCCAAAACGTGATTGTATTCGCTTTGGTATTTGTGTTTTTCGTGTGCTTGATGCGACATTGATGGTGGTTGAAGAAATATCGTTTTGTTGGGCGAACTTCTGTAGTGATCTTTTACCGCCAATCGAGTCGGCTAAGACCGGGACCAAGGAACTTGAGTAGGCAATGCCCACTTGGCAGAGCGCGCGATCATCCTGACCGAGGGATTCTGTGTCCAATGCAACGAATGCCGAACTCTGCAGCGTGGATTGAAAGATGTCTATGGAGGTGAGTCTTTTAGCAAAAAGAGTATGACGCTTGTAATCGTCGATGCTGTTGCACCGACGTCTATCTCGGTTGACGAAGGCCATTCCATTGTATCGGGCTACGGCCTGGTCTCAAGTTTTGTGATTGCTTTGTAGTCCTAAGTCGATTAATCGAAGGTTCATATTGATATATCAATTAGGGACCTTGAGGGACGAGTCGCAAGAAGGGTAGCGAATTATTTGAAGCTGAAGATACCGCTTAGAAGGAAGAGTTGGCGAGAATCTTTGGTGTTGAAAGGTTGCTGGTCGCAGACAGTGTGGGTAACAGCCTTTAATGTAGGTAACGTACCTTAGTAAGCACCCGGTAACGTAGGTACTCTGAGTTATGCAAATGCACTTGGGATCCACTTTGTTATGTAAGGTTTCTCAGAGGTACCACTATCGGACGAACATGGCCTGGCTTGTTAGGTAGCGGGCCGTTTCCATCTCACGTCACTCCCAGCTTGTTCCATGCCATGCCGACCGGTTCGGTCCATCGCCCTTTCAGCAAGTTTTACCGAGGCATGATGAGTGCGATTATGAGTGAGAATGTCGATAGTGCGATCCTTTTACGCACAACTCTACAACTTACTTGCTCGTTCACTTAAACTCACCTAGATTAAACTCTCAAGTCGTAACACATCATCTCCGGCCTTCCGAGGGGTCTGCAGTGGTTACTTTTCATAATGGCGAATCATCATCCTCACAGCCCCTCGCTGTTACTTCTGCCCCCGCCTCCAAATCCAGCGGACCACGCAGCCTTGAATGCAGCCTATAAACCTCCTATCAAAGCCGCCATAGAAAAGTTAAAGGATCAAAGGCCTCATCATGACGACAGAGGTTCAGTGCTGTTTATCGGAATCGCATCGCCCATTCTGGCTCTCACCGGCGCCTCACCCCACAACAGTTCCCTCTCATGGCCCGCTGCGCAGTCCGTTCTGGCCCGTGTATACAGCATCGTGGCCATAGTTTGCGCCCAGCTCTCTGTCCCGAGTGAGATGCGCGCCGGGCCCGACTCGGTTGATGTGCGCGTGGTTTTCATCGACCATGATCTATCCAAATCTCTGGCGGAAGATACTCGTCCCACAATCCACGCCAATAACACGGTAATAGTTGACCTGCCCACTTTCGCCGCCACCTACCACCCTTGGAAACAGATTTTTCATGTAAACAGTGAACCGGGATATCAGCTTTTCTCTTCTTATATAAAGATGTATGAGCGTGTCCAAACGCTCAGACAGGACCAGCTCATTCTTGTTGAGAGCGGGCTCTCTTTGAATGAGAACTCATTACCGCCCACACAATCAAAAACCTACCCTGTCGTCTGTCTTGGAGGCACATTCGACCATCTCCACGCGGGTCACAAACTTCTTCTGACTGCTGCTGCCATATTGCTCAAGGTCCCGGAGAAGCCTGAGGCACCACCAGCGCGGTTCGTTATCGGCGTCACCGGCGACGAGCTACTAAGGCGGAAGAAGTATGCAGAACTTGTACAGTCATGGGATCTACGCGTTACGAACGTCATCGAATTTCTGGCCTCCATTCTCCAACTCTCTAAAAGCGGTTGGACTGAACCGGATGTCATCAAGAAAGACGATAAGGTAATTGCCAGATACCGAGATGGCGCAATTGAAATCCATTGCGTCGTCCTCCGAGACGCTTTCGGGCCAACCACCACGGAAGAGGAGATGGACGTCCTCGTAGTATCAGGAGAAACCCGATCAGGCGGTGATGCTGTCAATGCACGGCGCAAAGAGCTCGGCTGGCACGACCTTGAGATTTTCGAAGTCGATGTTCTGGATGCTGAGGATACCGCTGACGGCCCAACCCAGACGAAAAAGGACTTTGCGACCAAAATAAGTAGCACGGCGATTCGTGAGAGGAAGGCTGAAGCCCGCAAATAAGGCAAAGCTAAGATTACTTTTACTACTTAATCTACCGTAGCGAGGTATGCGCCATCTACCGAATGGTTCATCACATAAACAGGGTTTGTCCTCCGTCTACCAGAACTATAGCACTCTTTGGTCAGTACGATCTGCAGTTCAGCATCTGATACACTCAACCGTGATTTAGTCTCGTGACTCATCGGAGGCTTTAGACCCCGTTTCCGAGTTGATATGTAATGAAGACAGAAGAGAACGGGAGACTCACGATCGGATCCATTAAAGTAGCTACCCGCCCGACTCGCAAGCATAACCACAACACCGCACAGCTCATCAGGCTGCCCCATTCGCCCCAGCGGATGGCGACTAAGCCAAATATTTCTCGCCTCTTCGAGGCCGTCGCCTTCGTTCAGTATTGTATCCATGTACCCGGGCGAGATACTATTCACCCGAATACCGTACCGGGCCCATTCCCCCGCCAGGGACCTCACCATGGCCTTGACGCCGGCCTTGGAGACATTGTACGGCACCTGTGGCTGAGGAAAGTTGACCTGATGCGCTGAAATACTCGCGACGAAAACCATGCTGCCCCTTATCTTATGCACGATCATATGTCTCGCCACGGCGCGCGCCACGAAGAAGGCCCCGATCGTATTGACGTTCATAACGCGATTCCAGTCCTTCGATCTCCAGTCGAGCGCATGGCCACAGCAGACCATACCCGCGAAATTCAGCAGCGTGGTCACGGGGCCCAGGAGCGCCACTGTTTCCGCCACGGCGGAATCGACGGCCGCCTCGTCTGTGATATCGACCTTTAGGAACTGGATACTGATATCCGGGAACTCGGCTCTCAGCATGGAGACTTTAGCTTCCGCTTCGGTCGGGTTGACGTCGAAGATCATCAAGCCTTGCACCCCGTGTTCTAGTAAAGCCCTGCTCACCGCGAACCCGAGGTCTCCTGCGCCGCCCGTCACGATGGCGTTGCCGCTGAGCTTGAAGCGCTCGTGGGCGCGCTCCACGGGGGATAAGGTCGTGGATAAAGGAGAGGGCGGAGCGGTCAGAGGATCTTGGGTCCCGGTGCCCAAGGTCATTTGGGGAAGTACCCGGGCCGTGAGGTCTGATCTCTCCGTCGTCATTGTACGATTCGACTTCTTGAGTAGAAAATAACGTTAAGATCTTTTTCCCTTGTAGGATCCGTCGTAGAGCATCTGTGGAATTTAGATGGGCGCATAAACCAAAGACGTTATGTAGAAAATAGAAAGGACAAACAAGCAAGCAAGCTAGATACCCAAATCGCGGCTCGGGCGGTGACATATTTATTCATTTACCTAGCTAATGGCGCTCGCTACCTCCCATCGAATTTTCTTTTCCTTCTGCTCTGTAAAGAATTCCACGAGTAGTATAAATCGGATCCAAAACCCGGGACCTACTGTCACTAGCGGGCCGGGTTCGCGGCCGCATATTTATTGATTGACAGACGGCCCGTACAATTGGATCCGGACCTGACCCGGACTATTGATCTACTGCCGTACCTACATTGCACTTAAATTAGCTACATATATGAACCGAAAGTGTTTACGCGGGTAAGTAGTTAGAATATTGTTGCTAATGTGATGTGTACTCGGACGGGAAAGGCATCTCTCCAATGATCTCTTACACGTGGCTGGCTGGGCTGCCGATGCCGTGTTGAATACCTACTGTCTATGCCATACTATCGTCATGATTGCGTGAATGAGTGGGATCGTTGAGGTCCGAGGTCGCTGGACGTAGGGGACATAGGTGACCGGTAGTTTTGATCTGGGATAAAGGTGTTGTTGAATAGCCTAGCAAGCAACACAACACAGCACAGAAACCCGCATTATACCTCACATAAACGCAATCCCTATCTCATGTACTGTAGTTCCTTTGATTATGAGCTATGCCCTGCTCCCCGACATGCTTCCATATATCCTAGTTTTCAACCCTGACAAAGCGATCCCTCATCACCAACCCCAAGATCCCCACCCCCCAAAAACATAACATTCCCAAGAGAACTACAAGCGCCCTCATTCCAGCCATTATAATAAAGACCATCGAACCACGGAGCGTCCGCCATCCCTTTTTCTTCCTTTCCACCCTTAGTACTATTCAGTCCCGTAACCAACCCATTAGGACAAAGACTCGGGACATCCTCCTCCCCTCCTTCCACCTCTCTAGGCCCCGTATAATAAGCAACTTCACAATTCCCATGACGCCAAGGATCAAATCCGCCGGGAAGTTGAATCGTGGGCGTCGTCTCTACATAAGCGGGAACGAACCGCCACGCAAAGCAATTGTAATACGAGGCGCACTCAGCGCAGCACGAGATCTTGTCCGGGACGCTGTTGGCGCCGATGGTGACGACGGCTGCTGCGGAAGGGGATGGGCGCTCGGGGGCGTTGGCGAAGAGGGTTGGACGGCAGAAGGATGGGAGTGTGGAGGTTGGGTAGGACCCCTTGATGATGGTGCAGAGAGATACTGAGGCAGGAGAGGAGCGTAATGGAGGAAGAGTGGATGTGCAAATGACTTCCTCCTCGTCGCGCTGGGGAGGGACTCGGCTTGGGGTTGGTGGTGAGCCGTAACTTAGTGGTGGCGCTGTGGGTGCTAGTGGACTCAGTGGCCAGAATGTCATGGGGTGAGCTGCGGCTGTGATGGTGGAGATGGAAATCTGCGAGATATTAGCGGTTGGTTATGTTTGATCATGGTGGTGAGTGATAGACGTACCTGTCTCTCAACGACTTGACTTGGCAGAGCCGCGGCAAGCCCTATGAAGGCTGGGAATATGCTGTATTGCATTGTGACTCTGACGTAAAGGTTGTTGATAGGACGAATAACAGGGCTTGAAGATTGAAGACACTCCAGTCGAGAGGATAAAGTAGGTTGGCAGTGGACTTCTCTCGTTTGACGAGGAACCTTTCTTTATACAACCAAAACCTTAGGGGCAGAGCGGTTGTTGATCCTGAACGCAATGTCAACGTCTGATATTAAATGCAGAAGGAGAAGTAACACTCTTGTTTGAGAACACTGAAATATCTACACTACATGTCCCGAGTACCCAAACGGAAGTCAAACGCTGCCGAAGCATGGAAAACAGGCAAGTGTTTACTGTACAAGACTTACTGTGCCGGATATATTAGGATAGGTATCGGATGTTTCTGTGTCATAAGTGTCGGTGACACGAGGGAAATTATATCGTCGCGAAGTTCATGGTGCTACTACATGTTGCCACAGGAAAAGAGACAAGATAATCCATAGCTAGGACGATGCGAGGGCTGCATTTACACTCGTCGTGGAGATCTTGAAATTCATAGTAAATCAAGCGCAGTTATGATAGTCCAGAGCGTGGAGTGCATGCAGATTCGCCTAAATGCCATGCGAGTTGGTTGGTGGTTTAATATACAAATGTAGCCTGAGGTCTGGTTGAAGGTCTAGGCCAGCCATGGCGATTGGCAGATTGCGGCGATCGGTCGTTAAAAACATGGGGTTGGTGGTAACACCGATATAATGTTGATCGAGTAGTTTGAGCGTCATATACATGTTCGTTTTGATAAGCCTATAAGATATATCTTGAAGCTCCCGCGATGATTTACACCTTAAGAGTTCATGGGCTGGCATTTGATAAAGGTTAACTAGGGGCAGAAGCGCTACACCTATCTGGGTCGCTAGCCGTTCTAGCATCACGCAACAAAGGTACTTGCCGTAAGCCCCAGAATTCTTCCCTAGCGCGATACTGCCAAGCCGTTTATTACAAGGGGGTAAGAGAATACAGTACATCGCGTTAGCGCGGAAAGATTAAAGATACTTGTGTTTTGGCGTGGAAGGTCTGCTGAACCAGCTGAGCAGCGCACCTGGCCACCAATTTATGGTAGGTTGTCCACACATTGTAAATCAGGCTTAGCTCACTTGCTGCTTTTTGGCCATCGTCTGTACAGACTATTGTTGGATATATCGCCATCTTTGGCTCTGCATCCTATTCCCCTCTGCAGACTTTAGAGTAAAGTAATGATGGGTTGGAATCACTATTATAAGAGGCCTCAGTCCCCTAAGTAATTATCATCATCGGCCTGTAGTCAAAAGAACAGATAGCGAAAATACAATTCGCCTACACGTATGATTTCGGAATGGGAGAGCGTACCTATGTTCTTTGGGGAATGGAACGAGGCTTTTATAGACCAGAAGGGTACGTACCGCCACGCAATTCTTAAACTTTATGCTGCGCCGAGCAAGTTTATATTTTCAATCTACTAACTACATAATTTTTTATAACTGTTTTCAGTGAGAACAATTGAAGTCATGCAATTTTGTTCATTGTACCTACCTCTTAGCTAACAAGAAGGCTTAAAGCGGCATGGCTCAGGACGTGTAGTCAGAAGACAACCCGTTCACCATCCCTGCCACATGTCACCTTATCGATATGTAATCACCAAGCTCCAGCTTCTGATATCATCGTACCTACTTGCTTCCCGCTTCGTCTACACTATTGAACCTGTACTTGTGTCTTGATCGTCGCTTCTGCTTAAGTTGGAACACATATATACATCATACTTACAGATAATTCTATTTACACATCAACTATAGATATTGAATGTGCTTGCTTTTCTGTTTACCACAACCGAGAATCATGCGCTCTAGACCTAGAACTAGACCTTGAGACTGAGATACAACTCGCTTTGAATATTCCACGAACCCGTAGACGGATAATGAGCAGAACATGAGCTTTACTGGAAACCTGTTCTCAAAGCTCGGGCTTGGCGAAACCGGAATGGCCTCTTTCATGTCCCAGTACACAACTCCCCCCTCACGCCCCGTCGATGAACATGACCTTGCTGAGCTGTCCCCGCGGCCCGAGGATGCGTTGCTGGCAACCGAAACCGACGATAGTAACCCAACTCGTAGTAGCCCCAGTACTGTGCACAGCGGGGGGAAACCAGTGCACGTTCAGAGCAAGGGTGACACCCCTAGAATGAAGGCATCAGTAGCATTCCAAGAACCACCATGGTCGCCTGGTAGGACCGGGGATGCCATTCACGACTACAGGGCCGGGAAGAGGGCGTACAAGCAACGCGAGCAAAACGCCAAACCGCCCGGAATCTCCTTTACTTCCGAGGCCCGTGATCTACACGCCGAGAACGACGGTGCTCAACCGTCCTTTTTCGAGAGCATGTTCTTGCCCCGACCCGCATATACCCAGCGAACGCCCTCCACCAAGGTGGACCAAAGCTTCAAGTTAATAGAGAGGCGCGAGCGTCAGATGCAACAGGAGCTTCAACAGCTTCTGGACGCGCAGGACTACGCTTTGGAGAAGCACCTGGCTAACACGACACCCGACGGTAGTGAGAGCACGCCACGCTCGGCGGGGACCTCGGTGTCCGACACAGCAGCAGCAAATGGACACGTTGTCCCCGTGCGTCAGCCCAAGAAGAGGCATTTGTCCAAGATGGAGGCGCGGCTGGGCATCTCGCGGTGCATGAGCCAACTGTCCGACCTGAAGAACGAAGAAGAGGCCTACATCGCTACGGCGCTCGGAGAGCGTAAAGCCGCACTATCCAGACTCCGAAACCTATCGACGAAACGGAACTCCATAGTTGCCGAGATGAAGGCCATAGAGTCGGACCGCGACCAGCCTCTCAAGAACGACATCAGGAAAATGGAGCATCAGCACCGCACCGTGTGCGAGGATATCCTGAAACTAGAGGAGAGACTCCGCGACTTGAAGCGGACAAAGACGAAGCTCGAAACCAGGATCGCCGAGGCGAAAAGCAGCCGCGACTCGGAGCTTAGCGGCTACAGAGGCGCATTGAATGAATGCGACAAGCGCATCGGCGACATCATGAATTACCCAGAGGTATCCGTCCTGGAAGTCGAAGGACTCATGGCGCAAGACGCAGATCTCCGCGCCTTAGTAGGTCAACACATCTCAGGCTTCGAGTTCCTGTCTCTCCGACCCGAGCGGCGAACACTGCCCATGGCCAAGGACTGGTGGGAAGGCGAAGTGCAGGTCCTCGAGCTGCGCAAGACGGCGGTAGATAAGGAGCGCGCTGCTTTAGACGAGGGGACGCAGTTATGGCAGGGATTACTCGGCCGTCTGGAGGAGCACGATCGTCATCTCAAGGCTACCTTTGACGCTATGGCGGATTACGCGAAGCAAAAGCAGAGTACTAAGTTTGATGATCTGGGCGAGATACTCAAGAGGCAGTATGCCATGTGCAAAGAGATGACGCGCGAGCTAGAGGAAATGTATGAGTATACGGAGGCGCAGGGCTGGAAGTTGCTCGTTACTGCCCTCGGGGCCGAAATCAACTATTTCCATGGCTTGAAGGCGCAGTTGGGGGATACGTTGCGTTTCGTGGGGTTGGCGGAAGAAGATGGCGTGGTGACGCCCGATACTACTACTACCCATTCGCATGCAAACTCACGCGATTTGCTGGGTGCAGACGAGACAGGACGAGATCTAGAGGAGGAGATTACGGGGAGTGTCCTTCGTCGCTGGGACGGGACTGACGAACTACGACACTCAACTTCTCATACCAACACCACCAATAATCCCAACAATCTCCTCGGTGAAGGGGCAGGACATCGCGAAGACAGCGAGGACGATAATAATGAGGTCCCGCCCGGTCTCTTTAGCGAGGAGGCGCCTAATGAGACTGAGGACGACGAACCTAATACCGTGCCGCCTGAGTTCTTGTCTATGCATTCTCCTTCGCCTAAAGCTAGGAGAAAGGGGAAGGAGAAGATGGTCGTCGCTACAGAAATAGAGCCGGAACGAGAGGGGGATATAGTTCGTGGAGAGGGAGAGGGAGAGGGAGAGGGACGGAGGCCTTTGAGTAGAGCTAGTAGTGATGGTGCTAATGAGGTTCCGCCGGATTTGTTGGCTGAGAGGCGTGGTGATGGTGATTAGGTTCTGTTTTCTTATTATGGGAGGGAGGGGGTTCTTTTGAGGGGAGTATATGTGTATATATTATGGATTATTATGATACATGCGGCAGGACAGGGCTGGTTTGGGATTTGGGCGTACGGGCAGAGGTATATATACATACCCCGGCTTCTGACTTGTTTTATAGCAGGTTGCTTTATTTATCATATTTATTTATTAACTTTGTTAATGATTTATTGGTTACTTACTCTAAATATGGAGGTGGTGTTCACGACATTTGCACGGAATTCTTTGCTGATAATGGGACGGTAACAACAACAACTGATGATGTTTACCACTGCATTCCCTCTTGTTTTCTCGTGGATATAGATAGATATTTAGATTATAAGACTACCAGAGTAGGCAAACAACGTATGTCAACGGCCATCTTTATCTTTACACCTACTTTGGCTTGCCGTCGTCATATATGAATCACTGTGGTGAAGTCTATCTTATATTCTCACCTAGTGTATGTGCCTACGAAGTATCCGTTAGATAGCGTGATCCTTGCCTCTTTCGCACGCTACTTTCTCCTTTTGATCTTGTTACCTCTTCTTCTTTTGCTCCTTTCCTATCGTTCTTCTGCCTCTTCCTTGCCATTTCAAGATACCAAGTTTCCTAGGCGGCGGACAAAAGGATCTACAGCCCACCTCCCGCTAGATGTAGCGTCGGTAAAGCTCGGCTGTTCGGCGGAATGCGGAACCCAAACTACTTAAGAACCTATTCTACTCAAGAAGTGTACCTAATAGGAACGTTACGAATCCCACGATGCATGTCAACTCTCTACCCGTTTTATTCACTTTTATGTTCAAATCATGAAGAATGGAGTTTCATACCCGTTCTCGCACACGGTTGCGCGTGGGGCGTGGTTTGAGCAAGCATGTTATATGAGGAACAGCTACATCTATCTACAAACTTTCCCCGGATTTGTTTAAGTCCATGAAACGCCATACCAAGCAAGCTTCGAAGCAAAAGCAAAGCAAAGCAGAAAAAAAGGCCCCCTTCGCATGGGAATATGAAAGTGTGGAGAGCTTGATCAGAGCAGGATGTGAGTTGAGAGAGATCCTCTTTTTTCGTCTTCTTCGTCCTGTTTATCTCCATGCCGGTAACATTCCATCCATCAACTTTGGGATAAGAAGTTGAATGAAATGGAACTGGCTCCACCAAGCTTTTCGTGTCCATGGGGAATGGTTTCGAGGAAGAAAGGCCCAGTCATACAGCGAGGGAAATGTGAGGAGGGTTTCTCATGTTCGTTCGGTCGTTATCTTCGTATCAGTTCCATTCATCGTCTCTTTATTCGGTCTGTCTATGGATTCGAAAATAGACTCGACCAAGGTGGTTGGTGTGTGATGATACTATCGGGTGCGTTCGAAGTACTTGCTGGTCCCGGCGAATGCCACCGACTGATCCAACACCCACTCGCCGACGCCGAGGTACTTGTTGACCCATTTGTGCATCTCGCCGTTCTCGCCCGTTATGCGATCGCTTCTGACGCTGCGTCATCGGTTACAGTCAGCTTTTCATTCCCTATAACTAACACTACCCCGTCTTTCTCTCGTTTCCCTAATGTCGCTCGATGGGACGGGAGCTGCGGAAAAACTCACGTGAGACCGGTGGAGCGCCGCATTCCAGCGAGGATGGTCGAGACTACGGCCGCGTTAGTCAAACTGCGTGGACGTCGCGGGTTGGGGAGCAAAACGTACTGAGGACAGCATCTAGAGCATAGTGGCCTAATCGTCCGAGCTTTCCCCAGAGGCCAAATGTCAGTAAGTTGAGGAGCTGATGGAAGAAATATGTTCAGAATTCAGCGTGTCGACCAACACGGGGCGGCTGCGACAGCGAGGGTCGGGTCGGTGTAGGCAGGCAAGGGGCCACTTACAACCATCGTGACTGAAAGTAAGATTTCGAGTCGGTCGGGGTGCGGGTTCGTTGGGTTCGATCGTCTTGTAGTAGAAACTCGGCTAACCTATGTTTGTAGGCTGTTTCTCTGCAAGCTTAAAGAGAATGACTGACGAGTACCAGCCTGGTCGTGTGCAACTTGGAAAATGGCGTGTTTCGAGGATCAGAGTCAAAGGTTATTGGGGGATTAGTCGGGACAAGAATGGCGGTCCGTTAGCAGATCATATGTACGCTGCAAGCTGCATGTGTTCCTTAAGAGCTAAGCCATATGCGGTAAATGGGAGCCCCTTTCCTCGCTTGGCGCCAAAACTCGAAAGGCTGGACATCAGAGCTCTCCACTTGATACAAGTCGAGGTTATCGATCTATCGCGGCTTAGTCACAACACCTTATTCTTGAGACAAAAGTCACTGCTTATCAGTCTCTCTTATCAGATGGCGCCAAGGAGCTACCCCACTTCGCGCAACATATGGTAAGCCCAGATTCGCGTCTTTGAGAGTGGGCCAGCCAATGGCGGGGCTGTCAGCACTGCACGGTTCCATTTTACTGGTTGTTGGGGGCCCCCCTTCTTCGCCAGATGAGGGGCATGTTTTGGCGTTGCTGAGGGGTCCATCTTCTCCTGGTTTTCTCTGGAGGGGCTGCTCGAAGGGTCCCTGGTGGTTTTGGTGGGATGTGGTTGGGCATTGCGGTTGCATAACACTGTAACACTGAGGCACTTTTTTTCGTCAAGGTACCCGCGACCACTAAGCTTCCCTTCCTCCTGACGGATTCGACCTGGTCTCTCGCTCATTGGAACGAACGGACTACCGGCCGGGAACATTGATCGATATCTGGAATTGTTCGTTCGTCGAGAATTCCCTCATCTCTCACTTAATATTTCTCTCAGCACCGCTCTCTCTCTTCACTTCATCTACTCTCTTCCTCTTCCTCAACAGTCTCGAGTTGAAGAACCCCTCCGTCGAGTTTTGGGATTGTTTCGTCCCTGAGCACCGGACCTAGCCGTTGACCAAGGTACGTGAATCCAAACGTTTGAGTCGTCTGGTGTTTTCTATCATGATCTATGTAAAACATGCCCCATCCTAGCACAGTTCGACGATGAAACGTGAGACGCGAGTCGTAAGATCGAGCCGTTGGAACGAGCAGACCACAGGCTGCTCGCTGCTCTGTCCCAAAGCTTGTCGTACGCGCGGGGTGGCAGCGACAGGCCAAGCACGGACGTTACTGGCCTGTGTTGCACACTCGTCATTGGAATTGAGTATGGGGGAAGATGTGCTTTTTCGACAATTTCATGACAGTACATGTCTAGGATTTTGTCCATTGCTCGTTCCTTTGCATGGCTGCTTTCTCTTGAATTCATCACATATCAGATATTCCAGAACGTTGGCTCATTTATTAACTATTCTTCACCAGTTCCGATAACCTTGATACCTCCCCCTAGACCTTCACTGTTCTGTTCACAATGGCCTCTCACAAGCGAAGACAGTCCATTGCGACTAGCGCCCTTGACCACATCAATGTCGGCAACAAGATCGAGTGGCTGGCCGCTCTCGACACTGCCTACTCGCCCGAGCACAACTACCGCCGCTCCTCTATCATCTGCACAATCGGTCCCAAGACAAACTCGGTTGAGGCCATCAACAAGCTGCGCCGAGCTGGTCTCAATGTCGTTCGCATGAACTTCTCTCACGGCTCATATGGTACGGACTTGCCGAGAATAACTACTTCACTAAGCCCAGAGTGCTGACCATCACATCCTACAGAGTACCATCAGTCCGTTATTGACAATGCCCGAGAGGCCGAGAGGACCGAGGCCGGGCGTCCCGTCGCCATTGCCCTCGACACCAAGGGTCCTGAGATCCGAACTGGTAACACTAAGGGTGACGAGGATCTCCCCCTCTCCGCCGGAACCATCCTGAACATCACCACGGATGAGCAATATGCCACTGCCTGTGACACCCAGAACATGTATGTTGACTACAAGAACATCACAAAGGTTATCTCACCTGGCCGCATCGTTTATGTCGATGATGGTATTCTCGCCTTCGAGGTTCTCGAGGTTGTCGATGACAAGACCGTCAAGGTCAAGGCTCTCAACAATGGCTTCATTAGCTCCCGAAAGGGCGTCAATCTGCCTAACACTGACGTTGATCTCCCCGCTCTTTCTGAGAAGGACAAGAACGATCTGAGATTCGGTGTCAAGAACAACGTCGACATGGTGTTCGCTTCTTTCATCCGCCGCGGCCAGGATATCCGCGATATCCGTGAGGTTCTCGGCGCGGAGGGCAAGCACATCCAGATCATTGCTAAGATCGAAAACCGACAAGGTCTCAACAACTTCCGCGACATCCTCCGCGAGACGGATGGTGTCATGGTGGCTCGTGGTGACTTGGGTATTGAGATTCCCGCTGCTGAGGTTTTCGCCGCCCAGAAGAAGCTCATTGCTATGTGCAACATTGCCGGCAAGCCCGTCATTTGCGCTACCCAGATGGTACGGTTCCCTTTCAGCTCATATCTAACTCTATTCCGGTGCTCACACAGTAATAGCTCGAAAGCATGATCAAGAACCCTCGCCCAACTCGTGCTGAGGTGTCCGATGTCGGAAATGCCATCACCGACGGTGCGGACTGTGTTATGTTGTCTGTAAGTGAAACCAAAGTCTCCCATCCTTCTATGATGCTTCACTGTGCGCTGCCTACCTATCTGATCTTGATATCGTGGCCACATAAGTATTCTGAACAACTCTCTCCTCATGTTGACCTTGTCTAACCGCTCTGCGATTTAGGGCGAGACCGCCAAGGGCTCTTACCCCGATAAGGCCGTGAGTGAGATGCACGAAGCTTGTATCAAGGCCGAGAACTCTATCCCCTATGTCAGCCACTTCGAAGAGCTCTGCTCGATCGTGAAGCGACCTGTTTCGGTGGTCGAGTCCGTCGCCATGGCTGCCGTACGAGCCTCTCTGGACTTGAATGCCGGTGGCATCATCGTCCTCTCCACCTCGGGTGACTCGGCCAGACTGCTGAGCAAGTACCGACCCGTCTGCCCCATCTTCATGGTCACCCGCACTCCCAGCGCCAGCCGGTATGCCCACCTGTACCGTGGCGTCTACCCATTCCTATTCCCCGAGAAGAAGCCCGACTTCGACAAGGTCAACTGGCAGGAAGACGTGGACAAGCGCATCGGCTGGGGTATCGAGAACGCGCTCAGACTGAACGTCCTGAGCCGCGGCGAGACCATCGTCGTCGTCCAGGGCTGGAGAGGCGGCATGGGTAACACCAATACCATCCGCATCGTCAAGGCTGATCCCGAACACCTTGGAATCGGCCAACTCGCGTAAACTAAGTCTCGGGCCGTTTTTGCTTATGTCAAGTCAAGGAAAGTGAAGTAAGAGAAAGGGGAGAGGGAGAGGGACAAGGCGTAACGAGTTAATGAAGACAAGAAGAGCGTGGTTTAAACCAAGGTCAAAAATGTCATCACCCATCATTGTTTTGTTAAGTTTAAGTTTTTTTTTTAGATTCAAAGGCTAGCTATTAATACCAGGTATAGACTATGAAGGAAACATAAGAGACGTTCATATCGTGCCCTTCAATGCTCTTCTCTTCTGTCTTTCTCAGAACCCTTCTTGCATTAGACTTCAGCCCATCCATATGTATTACAAC
The DNA here is from genome assembly GCA_022495235.1 of Xylaria curta. NCBI lineage: Eukaryota > Fungi > Ascomycota > Sordariomycetes > Xylariales > Xylariaceae > Xylaria > Xylaria curta. The sequence continues at coordinate 77,206 of MU375985.1, forward strand.
GAGGCCAGAAAGTGCAAAACAACGCGAAGCGAGATCCTTCTTGCATTAAACTTCAGTCTTACGCGAAATCCCATCCATACCCTTTTTATTGCAACGAGCGCAAACAACGAGGAAATATTCAGGAGAATTCCGCACGGCAGGTTGTATAGTATACAATGGAATGGAAAGAAAGGTATAAAGCAGCGCAGTGCAGTCGTCTCGTGAAACAACCCTCCCAGCCTAGCAGGAAGGTAGGTACCGTGTTTCCATCGAGACAATTAGGTAATTCATCGCGAAAGCTCACTTAAATGAGCCGGGTTTCTCTTCAGAATGTACCGTCAGTCTAGCAGTCTCGTGAAACAACCTTCCTACCTAGCAGGAAGGTACCGACCGTATTTCATTCCATCGAGACAAAGAATTCATCGCGAAAGCTCATTTAAATGAGCCGAATTAATAACCCTTCCAGCAGAAGGATCCGCATTTCCATGAGACAATTAGGTAATTCATCGCGAAAGCTCACTGAAACGGGTCGATTTTTTTCTCTAGAATGCATCGCAAGTCGAAAGCACAATTATTTTTTTACAAAAACGCGAGAGAGAGGCGGACATGACGAAGCGCAGTTAGTGAGTGATTGATTGCCTGCCTCATTCATACCCGCGTTGTCGGAACCAAGATTGACTAGCGAGCGAGGTCTGCTTAGCAGCAGGCTCTGACTTGATTGACTTCTCGATAACTTTTGGCTTAGTGTCTCGGGGTCTATCTCTACTGCTTTCATGGCCTCCCTGGTTAGCAGCACCGCAGTATTTGCCACCCCGAACTTTTTGCTGGAAGGTGTATTGAGGAGGAGGAGATTGATCGTTTCCTTGAGGGGCGTTGTCTTTGTTGTGGCGGGTGTCTTGCGACTCTTTGCCTTTACCGTTGTTATTATCACCATTTCTATGCTGAGTGCCGCCACGAAGTTTTTGGGGGACTATGTATGGAGGAGGAGTAGATTGATCGTTTCCTTGAGGGGTGATATCTTCATCGCAGCGTTTGCGAGAGGTGTCTTGTTTATCCTTGCCTTTACCTTTGTCGTCATTACCATTGATATGCTGAGTGCTGCCGCGATTGCTGTTTTGATGACTTCCTCGGTTTTCTCTTTGGTTTTCTCTTCGGTCTTCTCTTCGGTCTTCTCTTCGGTTTCCTCGATTGCTTCCCTCGGGAATGGCGTGATTATGACTCCGACTGCTTACGGGACCAGCAGTCCCGTGACCTGTTTTTTCATCCACACGACCGTCCTTATGGTTTTCTCGTCTATCTTTCCCACGGCCAGCTTGATGTTCTCGGTCACTAGGCCGATGATCTGGACGGCCAACCCGAGCTTCAGAACGAGTCAAGGCCAATCGCCCGTTGTTCTTGCTGTTCCTGCTTTTCGTGTCCTCCTGCTTTCGGGCCCGTTTATTCTATGTCTCGGTCGCCCTCTTTAGCATTAACAACACGTCCTTATGATGACTCTTTGAGGGATCCTCGAATCCCTTCGGATCGAGCTCCTGTGCCGGAACGAGACCCTGATTACTTATGAATGTCGGATCAGCACCCCTGTCAAGCATTATCTTCACGGCCTTCTCCATGACCTGCGGGGTAAGATCTCTGTTGGCGCAGAGGTAATGGAGAGCTGTGCGGCCATCGAAGTCCGAGTGATTTATCAGCGGGCCGTTGCTAAGGAACTTTCGGAACAGGCCTAGGTCTTTGAATCCTGAGTCGCAGTATGCTATAAGCGGAGTGCACCCGGACGAGTCAAGACTATTAATCGAAACACCGTTACGTAAAAACCAGTCGATTATAGGTTTGTGTCCATCGTTCAGCCTGCAGGCCGCGTGTAAGGGCGTTTGATACCGCCACCCAAAATAGCCAATCGCACGGATGTGGGCGCCGAAATCACGGAGCTTATCCAGAAACAACATAACAATGTCGTTAACCACGTCAACCTGTGTGTCCACCTCATGACTCAGCTTCAGACTGTCGTGGAAATAGAAGGACGGGCGGTAGTTTTCCAGTGCCTCCAGAAGGTGGAACACAGGCATCTTCCACTCCCGGGTAGTTGGGTCATTTACGATATTGGGGTTGGCCCTACATTGAAGAAGAAGGGCTTCAAGCTGGCGGAGACGTAGGCCTTGGAGTTGCCAAAGGTCGTTATTGAATTCCTCGCAGTTGGTCTCCCGCTCGTCTATATTATCCCATCGAGGTTTCTGGAGCTCAAGAAGCTTGAAAATGGGGGCGCGATAAATGTGCCTGTCTGTGGGATCTTTGTGGGGCGTGTTGGTGTTTACCGAGTGAGCGCCAAGCATCTTGATGATCGCTACGGAGCTTTCATATTCGGACACGACGGCCCAATGGATGGGCCACCACGGCATCCGGGCAGATGCAAGGTCCCGGCGGTTCGGGTCTGCGCCGTTGGCGAGTAGTAGCTGGACGATGGCCTTATTGCCGGCGATGATAGCAACAGATAGAGGAGTCATGCCCTTGCCGAACACTCTCCTTTCGGGATCGAATCTACACTGAGTACCATATTTAGTATTGCGTCTTATCCGCCGCGCTTTGCGCCGGAAGTCTTTGGTGAAGTGGCGGTTGACAATGGTAGCATCGAAAGCTATATGACGTAGGAGAATGGTGGGTTTGTTGGCCACGCAAGCGTACCAGACAGCATAGTAATCTCCATCTCCCACGGCGTACTTGTCTAGTTCGGCCACTACGAAGTTGGAGACGCGTCGACAACTTCGGGCGAGACAAAGCCAGTCTTTCTTGACCCTCAGATAGCCAAGAATGTTGATTAGAATCTCAGCCGGGGCGGTTGCCAAGCTTGCGGGTTCCTGCATAGTCATGCGATTCAGTTCGTCACATAATAGCTTAGACTCGTCGTTGTTAACATGCGCCGTTAGTTGACCCGTTGAACTCGACATGTCGATATAGGTCACAGTTGTATGCTGCTAGTATATCTACGGATTGAAAGGCGGTGTGGTGTTATTCTAAAGTGCGAAGCTCAATCTGGATGAAGTCGTGGGAATTTGGTTAGAAGGGTAGGGCAATGCAAAGAATAAGTAAGTCTTGGGTTGTGTTATGGAGTGAGAGGTAGGTAGGTATGTTCACGAAAATGTATGGCTAGATGCTGAGATGTGGTGATTGTGAGGTAGGCCTCCCTCGTTGAGTACCTAATCACACAAAATCTAGGTGCCTGCCAAGTACTGTTATTATGCATTGTCCCCGAATGGTACTAGGTATGTACCTAAGGTACCTTAGGTACTTAAAGCAATTGGAAGGAAGCAGCATGCACCTACCTGCATGTGGCGTGGTCAACGGTTAAGTCTGATTTGTAATATAGAGCATGGCCACAAACAGCAGCGGCATGTTTGTATACAAGGAAAGGGCAAACAGGCAGCAGGGAAGGTAGTATGTGACATGGTCTTCTTGACGATGATAGACAATTCAATAATGCACAGCTGCATGCACGGTTAACTTGAACCCCCCTCTGCATCCTCCGAAAACCCGAAGCGGACAAACCGCACGCTGTCTCGCATACTCGGTATCCACGACATCATATAATACCCAATGCGGCTCATGATAGGGAATTCCTCGACGCCAGGGGCCTCGAGGTAACGGATGACTTCCAGCAATCGGAGGTGGGGATGGATCTTCTCGACCTCCTTCAAATCATCCACCGCCCACTTGAACACCGAGCCCGTCTTACTAACAGCCATCTTCTGATCCTTTGCGCTAGCCGCCATGATGGCAGCCTTCATGCAGTCGAAATGGAGCTCGCCCTGCCTGAATCTCCCGACTAGTCGCTTCAACAGACCCGTTGCATGCTCGGGCTCTAGGTACGATAGCAGTCCCTCCATGACCACGACAACAGGCCAGTCAGTCGGGACCTCCTCCAGCCAAGCATCATCGGTGATATCAGCCGACAAGAGCCTATAATCCCGCCCGTCGAGTGAGGCGGGGAGGACCTGGCGACGGATGGCAACAACCTCGGGGAGATCGACATCAATCCAGCGGACGTCGGGTCCCCACTCGACTCTCTGATTGCGACTGTCCAGGCCGCAGGCGAGATGCAGTACCGTGGCCTGAGGATGCGCAGCCAGAAAAGCCGCCGTCCACCGGTCATAGAAGCGCGTGCGCAGCGCGACTGCAGCAGCGTGGGTGGGCGGCATGGGGAGTTTCCCAAAGTCGTAGTCGAGCTTCTCCATGACGCCCTTCGCGTACGGGTCGCCAAGCACGGGGCTCTGCGTGGTAGAGTCGACGGCCCGACCCAGGAGCGGGATCAGCAGTGTCTCGGTAACGCCTGTGAGGGTGACATTGACTCTCTCGGCCATCTGGCGCATACCTAACCCATTGGCCAGAGGCGCGCAGTCGGTGGTAGTCGACATGGCTGAATTGAGGCGTGGTCCATGGGGAGCTTGTTTCTCGACATCCCCAGCGGGCGCGGTGCCTGATTAAATACCTACGCAGGTATGTGTGTCTTCCAATTGCGTGCCTATCTCATATCGAGTTCGTCTGTATGATTGTAAATGTTAGTGCGGGGCGAGGTTGATTGAGTGGACGTAGCAAGGATTACGTCAGTAATGATAGGGGAAGAACTTGTCACTGCCCGCACAAATACTGAGGTGCGGTACCTCTCAGCATGAATACGCCGTATCCGCTAGCCTCGCTGCGTATTCGCGTGAAAAACCTCAAGCTGTTCCAATGCTTGCTTTGCAATCATGCTTCACCTTGCGTCGCGACCTAACAAGCCGATATTATCCATGTTGAGGCTAGGTATTTTACGAATACTGTTTTGTTGTTCTTTCTCCTTTTCTCCCTAACATAGCAGACCGGAAGATATTAATGCAAAGAACGAGATGAACTTAAAATTGAATAAGGACAGCATCACAGGTAGTTGTTACCATGAAACCAACGACAAAGAAAACTTACCCAATTAGAACTACACAAGACAGGTGTTTGAATCGACAAACTTGTCAGAGGAAAATCTCCGACCGGGGTTCGTATTATTTCCGCTTTGGGATATTTCTTGTACCCAAGTACAGATCGGATCATAGCAACACCGCCTTGAATCCAACTGACTGCCTGGGTATTCGAAGAAAAGCATGATAGGTGGTATCATGTGGGATCAAAGGAATCAATGCCGGTACTGTAGGAAGGTACGAAGGACAGCGTTTATAAGGACTCATCACGGATCCTACTCCATCTCTTCTATAACATCAACATCCACACAAGAGCTGGGTATTACAATATCACTTCCACGTTGACCACGTGCAAGAGCTTATATATCTGCTCCACAAAGCCGAATAGAGTTATGGCAAATGCTCCGGTACGGTCTACCCCGACCATCCGACCCTCCGTCCCCGTCGGACGATTGATCCGTTATTAAGGCCAAAACCCACCCCCACAAGCGTGTACCCTGGATCCTTAGATCCATCTGGGGGATCTTCTGCCCCAGCATCATGCAAGCCCCGTGCGGTGTCTTGAGAATTAAGTCACCAACCACGTTGAATAAGAGATTGTATCGTGCCTGAATACATCTTGCATCTGGGTACGGTTTCGATCTATTTCCATGCATCTAAATTGCGTGGTGCCCAGGTAGCCGGTACACTAGGGTTTAGCGAAGGCAATCCCTAATCTGCGGATCACGCAGATGGAATATACCGAAGGACAACATATAGTTATCCACCTATAGTTAGTCCCCAATCCCAATCCTCTAACAACGAACTCATGAGCACAACGGAGATAGGATCCATAGAATATCCGCCGATTTAGTGCTCCTATGCCCTTTCCAGTAACAAATACCGCGACTAATGACCCGTGTTTGCATATGGCCACCTGATGATGGCGTTGCTTTTTTGCGGGATAACGTGAGATGATGGCAGGCTGAAATGACCATCCGCTGTAACTAAACGTCTGCAGCACACGCTGCAGAATAAGCACGGCAGGAGTGTTTCTGCCGTACGTTTCGGAATAAGACTCAGCCGAGAAATCCTCTCGCGTGGTTGCACAAAGGCATACTAAACTAGCACGGCAACCCGGCGTTGGGGTCGTGCACAAATCCGGCAGCGGAGTTCGGTTAATTCCTCGATGGAGAAACGACAAGCTTCGATTGGTGAGCTTGTCGTACGGCAAGAACCAATCGCAGCCCGGTTGCTAAAGTGCCTCGATTACCAACTGCAGGTAGAAAGCCCGGGTTCGGGGTCGGCCCCGGTCGGAGGGTCGGTCTTATGACTATGGATTGAGAGCTATACCAATAAATTCGCTTGGCGTTTGTGATGAGAAGGCTGGGACAAGGGGGGTATTTACATAGTTATATGTAAATCATAACTATTCGGTATGAGCCGACCCGTGATGAACTTTTTGTGCTGTTAGGCAGAATTGGGGCGCTTTTGGTTGTGCCGTTTAATCGACCGAAATAAATACCATCGCAGCTTCCTCTACCCATCCGTTACATTCGCTTCCGCGCTGGTAGTCGCGCCCTCCCTCCAGGATTTCAATCCCATTACTAATTGCATCCCGTCGAAACGGCTTTAAGCGGAGATATTCCCCAGACGTCTACCCCAAGGATTCTTTATCCGCGCTATCGAATTGGGTGTGGTTAAAAGCAGGTTGTCGTGGGGGGTGCCTAGGATTTTTATCTGAGAAATCAGATGTTGGTGGAATTTCCAGCTACTCATTTAATATCTTTGCGAAAGAAAATTCGAGATATCTGATGGCCATGTCAGACACCGCTTCTACGGCTGCGGCGACGCATGGAGATGGCGACAAGGAACACGATGAGGAGCATATACAGCTTGAGCGCAAGATGAGCCAGGCCGTCGACGAGGGACATGACGCCGATATCCCCTCCAGCGCTGGCTATGTACTAGACAGGGAAGGCGAACTGAGAAGGCTGCAATCAATAGAGGGTCAGAGAAGAAGACAGTCAGGCGCAACGGCAGAGAACACCAACCACGACATAGAAAAAGGAGAGCCGATCGAGCAAACATCCACAGACGATGATAAAGATGATCCAAACGTCGTCTGGTGGGATGGCGATGACGACCCCGAAAACCCCTACAACTGGACGACCACCCGTAAAGTTCTTAACACTGGCTGTGTCAGCTTTCAGACATTTATATCACCATTAGCTTCCTGTATGTGGAAGAGTTCATTTGTATAAACTGCCAGGTACTGATTTGTTGCACAGCCATATTTGCCCCAGGTGTACCCCTAGTACTCCAGGAATTCCACTCGACCTCGCTTGAGATCGCCACCTTTGTGGTATCAGTCTACCTACTGGGCTTTGCCTTTGGCCCGATCCTAGTGGCGCCCTTATCCGAGATCTACGGCCGCGTGCCCGTCTACCACGCCTGCAACGTCGGCTTCGTAGCGTTTTCCGTCGCCTGCGCCCTGGCGCCCAGTCTGGACTCCCTGATCGCCTTCCGGTTCCTAGCGGGGGTATTCGGCGTCGCGCCAATCACCAACGGCGGCGGCACCGTCGCCGACATGGTCGAGCAGAAGCACCGAGGCACGGTCCTGGCTGTGTACAGCGTCGGACCTCTCCTAGGTCCCATCATCGGCCCCATCGCGGGCGGCTTCCTGTCCAATGCCAAGGGCTGGCGGTGGAATTTCTGGCTTCTGGCCATCATTAGTGGTTTCATCACCGTCTTCATGCTCTTCGCCATGAAGGAGAGCTACGCGCCTGTTATCCTGAAGAGAAAAGCGGCGAGGCTGCGCAAGGAGACGGGCAATGAGTTGCTCCGTTCGAAACTCGACATTGGGCTATCCCCGGGAGACTTTTTCAAGCGCGGCGCCCTCCGTCCCGCCAAGATGTTCATCTACTCGCCCATCGTCGCCATCATGGCCCTTTATACCGCGATTACCTACGGATACCTCTATGTTCAGTTCACCACCATGACGGAGGTGTTCCAGACCCAATACGGCTTTTCCACGGCGTCAGTCGGGCTTTCGTTCCTAGGTCTGGGTGTCGGAAGTCTCATCGGAGTATTTATCTACAGCGGCACATCAGACAAGTACATCAGCAAAAAGGCCGCAGAAGCAGACAAACTAGCCGAGGAAACAGGAAAAGAGAAGAAGGGAATGAAGCCAGAGTATCGTCTACCTCTTCTTCCCCTGGGCGCCGTCTGCGTCCCGATCGGTCTGTTCATCTACGGCTGGACGGCCGAGAAGAAGGTCCATTGGATCGTGCCCATCATCGGGACGGCCTTCGGCGGCATCGGTAATATTCTCGTCTTCTTCTCCATCCAGACGTACCTCGTCGACGCCTTCACCATCTACGCGGCCTCTGCACTAGCATCCAACACCATTATTCGTTCGGTGGCGGGGGCTGTTCTGCCGTTGGCGGGTCTCAGATTGTATGATAAGCTGGGCTACGGCTGGGGAAATAGTCTGTTGGGATTCATTGCTATTCTCCTCATACCCGTCTCGTTTGGCATTCTTAAGTATGGTGAGCATCTGAGGACGAAATATGCGATTAAGAACCTGTGAAGGAGGGGTGGGGAGACCTACTGTATATATTTAATCAAAACAATATAATTACTGCGAAGCAGCTATACTGGTTGACTACTGACGGTCCGCAATTCTTGTGCTGCCACCCTGACTAGCCCTGGGTATTGGGGTATTGGCATTGCAGCTACCTGTATACCAAGGGGTAGGTCAGCAACATTATGTAATTGATCTCTGAGGCGGCGTTTCGGATATTCAGCTACCCGTAGTTATTCTTATTCTTGTGTTTGCTATTATTATGTTTGCTTGATCTTTTGACCATAGGGGAAAATACGATAATAGCGATACGGATTTGAGCGCGCCAGCGAGAGCGAAAGCTATTCGTATATTTAAACTTAGATTGCCGCCTGGGCTAGAAAGAAAGGATTTAGACTTGTCTTATGCCCTCCTTGGCGCCCAAGGAGATTATTGCAATAGCGAATACCATTCCAAGCCCTAGTACGCTAGCCCTTGTTACACGTGTCGTCTCGTTACGCATGAGTAGATTTCGGCAGTATTGAGACTTATATCTGGTGTCTATTGTAGAGTTCAGTTGACGAGCCCGCTGTCTCTAGACCGCCTACATAATAGCTCTTCCAAAAAGTAGACTGGAGAACTGATGCTGCAAATCAAGGGGACCATTAAACGCTTCCACAAGGCTCACTGGACTATTTTTGTCGCGAACTTAGCTCGGGCCAACTATATGGACAGCTTAGGTAGTAATCGACGCAGCCGCCGGTAACGACTTCAATCCCTGGCCATGTATAAAAATTATAGGTAGGTATGAGATGCAATTTTCAATATTGTAGGCACCGCCAGTGCTTGGCGAACGCCTGAACACGCGCGACCAGGCGTCAGCGGTAGCCGCCCAGATCTTACTACCTATCCGAACCCGGCTTGGAAAGTATCTGCACCAGGTAAGGTTACAACGTATGAGCCAAACATTGGCTCTTATACTGATGTAAGTGCCGCGGGGCAAGAATACTTATCTCTAGTAGGGTGTCACGAAGCGGGGTCATACATACCGTATTACCTGACAGAGCCTGGTTTTACTGGACTTGATTGATGCTCGGTAAATTAATTCACTAGAATAATTTTTGTATGGTTGCTCAATGACTAAATTACCTCATTGACCAATTTCCTTTCTTTTTTTCATGCAGGGGTTAGGACATTGTGGTGGCTTGTCATATGTCATATGTAGGCTGTGTTGATAGCCTGCTTGACACACAAGCTATTAATAAGTTTGCAATAGGAGAACATCTTGGGGGGCAGGGAACTTGAAATCCATATATTATCATTATTTGTTCTACGCCAATTTCATACAGATATTAGTTATCTAAGTAGTATATTTCATCCTATGCTGTTCAACTCTGTTCTCCAAATGCTGAAGTGTATTTGTGACTTAGTCAACTAATATGCTTCTGTTTCCTCGTACGCAAGACCGCCAGGCGCCGACGCTTATGCCTAGTTGTGCACCCACACCTCGCCATTCTCTTGACTCTCTGTTGACGAACCCCATCCCTCAGGATAGGGAAGAATTCTACGAGGTTCGCGACTCTCGAGACGATAGTCCTGTTGCGAGATCCTTCGAAACGTCAAACCATCAAGCGAGGTGTCGACCATCCTTATTCGTACGTTTGGGAACTTTCATCGTTGTAATTAATATTTTCACACTCGTCGGCCTTTTTATATCGATAGGGTTTGTCTCTTGGCTGTGGTTCGGCGACGAAAAAGATGCGCAACGTCGTCGACTAATCCTCGGCGGATACGTGGATATCGCCGTCACTTTAAGCTCTATCTTCATACGGACAGCGGTGACGACGCAAGCAACTACTATTGTTGCTATGTTGGCTGCTCTGGCTCTGGAGTCCAGTAGCTGCGGTGGTGTTCGGCTCAGAGACGCCCCTGCCATGTCCGTTGCTCGATATTCAAACTCCGGGCCCCTATCCGCGCTTTTGCTCTTTGTAAGTTATCGTTGCGTCTGTCCGTGGGCCACCCTCTCCATAGTAACCGGCTAACATCCCTTATCGCAGTGGAGTGCATTAAAGTGCAGGTGCAACTGGCCGCTTGGACTTATCTTATTGGCTACCTCCACTTCTGTTGCATCGCAATTCACCTCCACGTTTTTGTTGAAAGACCTTGCCAATGGCCCTATTGTGAATCTGCCCCAATCTATGTATAACGCTATTGGCTTCGGATTCGATACTTGGTACGAGAACAACATGACGGTGTTGCTTAAGCAGGGCCGGAATTATTGGGCATCACCTCCAGCCAGTTTTCCTAGCTTTGCAGAATGGTCTGAAGACCCAAAGGAGGAATTGGACTCGGTCGAAGACACTGGGCCTAGCCTTCGGGCGTTCTTGCCCATAGTTTCCCCAGAGACCAGGACATCGTTACAGACCTACGATGGTATGGCCGATGTCTTCGACACCCGAGTCTTCTGTTCTCGCCCGGTCATGCATTTTGAAGAACCGGAATGGCCCTATAGGTTTTTAATTGGCACATTAATGCATGGAAATATTACTGATGAGATGGCTAAACTGCTGCGGCTAACTGAGAATCGCACCAGCAGGTTTAACGTCAGTATAGACACCCTTCGCCCGGGCAACTTTATGTTTGTGCAACTTAGCGCTAGAGGGGGCGGCATGGTCAGCAATCTTGACCCAACGAACAACTCAACTACATTCGAGACTCTCACCCAAGGCCAAATAGGCAACGGTAACTGGTATGCAAAAGGCCCCATAAATTTGACACATGTCGAGCTTGGCCACGCATTCTTGTTCCTCGCTAGACCTCCTATCCCGGATGGTGTTTATTGGACTTCCGCAAATGATAATATCTCTAGTTTAATTCCCAGACCAGCGGTGGAAAATGGTGTTTGGCTCGAGTACCCAAGGAATGAGACACAAGCGTCGGGCGGATTCAAGTTAACAGTGTGCTATGATGCTCTGTGAGTCTTCTCTCGCTGTCGTAATGCGTCCCTAAAATGGCCTTAGGGGACCTAGACAACTAAATAAAGACAGATTTACAACTGTTCCGTCATCCCCTCGCGTTTTGCATCACCAGAGCTTCCCGATTCGAGCTAGTCAAGCTTCGGGAGAAGGCGAACCCATCCTCAAGTGGAACGCCACAACTACAAGCCTCGATACTATGGATATTTCAAAGAGATATCTTCCGTCACAATTAAAATCAAGTTCGCCACCTTCGTTTAAACTAGATCGTGAGCCTATCGATCAACATATACGCATTCTTCAAGAAAGATGGAGTCCCAGTAATCGTAGCGATTTCTATCTATTTGGCTATTATCGTAAGATCAACGCACACGGGTATCAAAAAAGTGGTATACACTGTCTAATTTAGTCGACAGGCTTTGATCAGCTCGTTTCATGGTACTATGATACTAGTGTCGCCAGTCACTTGAATTCGTCAGAGGAGTTTCAGGGGGCTGATATGTCGCGGCGGCCCCGGGCACCCTTGGAGCTGTTGAAAGCCCAGTTGTACGACTTCGTCCACGAATCAATCTGGTCACCTTTCCATGATTTAGTTGCGACTCCTTTCGAAATCGAAGCTTTGTGCGGAAAATGCTCGCTTATCCGCGCCGTTCCAGTATCTCGCAACCGCATTTATCTCCACCCTATACTAACCAGCATTGTGAACGACGTCTTCAAAGCGACTGGAGACAACCCTGCCGTAACGTGGCAAGCCCTGCTTACCATCGTTCTTAGCAGCGCATACTACGACATGCTTCCCGCGTTCTCGCGGAACGACACGATGACGATCACCACTGTCGTCGAACGTTCTCAGCCGCAAAACTGCACTGGATACATCATAGTTGTGGTCACAGCAATACTTCAACTCATGATTTCTGCTGTGGTACTGGTACTATTCTGGAAATTGACGCGCTTTACACTTCTAGATAGCGCGTGGTTAGCTGTTTCGCAGATCTTGTCAGCGGAGACTCTACCTTTATTACTGGACTCGACCATGATGAAGGACGGGGATGTACATCCTCCCAACGGCGTCAAGAACGATTTCAAGGACGAAGACGACAAAGAGAAATCTGAAAGTGAGATGCGGGTTAAGTTGCGCGAGCGTGACGACGGCAGGATCACTCTCGGGCTCTAGAGCCAAGGCGCACTACTTTATGTATGAACCTTTCTTTTTCCTAAACTTTATGTAATCACATATTATTTTACGTGCGCTACCAAAGGGGTAGACAGCTTCGAACCTGAAATAGGAGTTTTCAGGGGCAACCCTATTGTACTTTTCATCACACCACTAGTGGTATTTCTTTCACGCATTTGTTTTAGAATTCATATTAGGGATTTAATGTATATGAGCGTTCAGGGTGATAAAAATGAAACAAAAATACAATTCAAAAAAAACGTACAACACCAAGGATTCGCTGGTCGTTACCGACCCAACTACTAATTTGGCCCTCACTGGCTTATCTATGGGGGAGCGGACGGGACCCCGAGCTCTCCAGTGGGTATGGTCGTACGTGGTGGCGATATGTGTTAGGAAAACCTATAAAGACGTTTCTTTGAGTACGACCACTCAGAATCGGAGCAGTATCGTCTTCTAAGCCCTCATGTCTGAAGCCGACGGATCCAATACGAACCGTTTAAAGGGATGGAGATAGCCTCTTATCGTAACTGGCTGCAGAGCTATGTTTTAACGAGAAGGCAAACCAGTCCTCTTAATAGCAGTGTCGCTGATGTTCGAAGTGATGTTACATATTTAAGTTTCCAGAACTGAAACGTAATATATCGTCCAGACAAATCATTGTTAAGATTCATTAACATTAACAATCTAGTAAACGTGATACACAACTGAAAAGTCTTCACCGCCGGGTATCAGTAGCTTACGTATAACCGTGTCATATAAAGTCCTGAAAACGCTGGGTTATCTCCATCGGAAAAGTCATCGACGCATAATTCGGATCTAACGAAAGCAAAGGATCCTCATGCATCAACATCTCACCATCAGCGTGCCCAACAACGTTAAAGAGGTCCATAAGATCCTCGCCTATTTGGAATGTGTTCAGACTACCTTCAGGAGACAATGCGAATTGCGTAACTTGAGGTACAAGCTCAGTATTGTCTTGGTTTGGGCCAGTACATTGTTGGGCTGCGTTCCTAGAACTCATGTTCTGGCCGTTCGAGGCTTCTGATCCTATCTTCAGACCTAGGGCTCGGACGGCTGGCAGCAGGCCCCGAATACTATTCCAAAGGCGTTTGCCGGCGAGGCTTCCGCGGGAGAAGCTGCGAACGAGTTCGACTGCTGATGAAAAGCTGTCGTGGCATGAGTTGAAGAAAGTCTTGGGGGCGTTACATACTGCCAAGAGCATGACTGAGAGGGCGCTGAGGAGAAAGTAGTTGAATGTACTTTGTTGTCGAGCGTAGATATCGCTAGTTTCTGCTAGGTTCACGAGAACCTGAATTGAATCCTTGGCGATATCTACTACGAGTCGCGCGTTTTGTAAGTCGGCTTGTACGAAGCTTGGAGATAAGACATGGTGCCTATGAATCAGGGTCCGGAGGTGGTTTCCACGAAGGTATAGGATGGCACGTAATCGGCGCAATATTCGTGGTTGAGTATGTAGTGTAAGCCCGAACCGGGGGTGATTAAATTGTAGATGGGCCGGGATACTGTCCACCCAATTCCGAATGAGAAATTCTGCCGACATCTTTAGCGACTCTGCTTGCATCCTCCACATGTCTTTGAGGTAAGGAGAGGTGGTTATAGTTACGGAATTCATACCTAAATATTGTACTTGATCTAGCGGAATCGTGAGTATAGGAGCTCCATATTGAGGAAGCGCGTCCCAAACTTTGCTACAAAGCCTCCCATAACCTACTAAGCAACGCAGAAAGTCTTCTCCCTAGATACTGATTTAGCAGGCAAATTGGAATGATGATACGTGACGACTTACTGGTTCTGGTAATTCGGGGTCAATGTCACGGTCTACCAAGGCGAAAGACAGTCCTGTTCCAAAGCTCCATCTCCGATCTAAAGCATAGACACACCAGAAGATTCTTGTTGCCTTTGCCTGCTGATTTGCTGACTTGTAGTTATCCATGAGACTCCGTCTACGATGAAGACCCATCTCAAGAGCCATCCGGGCGGCATTACCGACAGTTCTCCAGGCCAGAAGATCCTCGCCGATTTGAAAGAAATAACAAGCCTGTTCACTCATTAGTACACTTCTGGAAAAGGGGGCATCATATTTTGGACGTCCCATCAACATCAACCACTGTAGATCCCTCAAGTCGACATCCGGTGACCGGGTGACTTGCGCCGCCTTCTTATCAGTCGAGTCGATGAGCTTTGAACTTAACGAATTTTTGCCTTGGGCTTCAATAACTACCGTTATAGCGACGGCGATCTTTAGGTTATTAATGTCTTTGTCTTCAGACATGTCTAGCATGAGCCTGGAATCTGGACCACTGGTCTCCATTTGCCTAACAAGCTCCTTGATCTTCGTATCGACCACCTCAACGAGCTCATCGCTGCTGATGACGGGGTAGATGCTTTCAATTTCTTCATGATATACCGTAATCAGACGACGGAGTTCAGGTAGGGTTAAAGAAAGAAGTGGATCCTGTATTGATGGCAGGGTGTTAGGTGCTAGGGTGATGGTAGGACTTCGCTCTGGAGTTGGTTCTCTAGATGATGTTAGAGACTGCGAGCCACTTGTTGGATCAATTGCGTCAGGGGTAATTCCCATCAGGGAAAGGGAGTTCTTTGCTGCATCCAAACTGAATGCCGACTGCGTATGACCTATGAACAGCGGCTGCTGAGGTTCATGTTGGCGGGAGCCGGTTCTGGCCGAGTAATCAGGTCCCCTCTGTCGATTAGTACTATTGATACTGCCAGAGGGAGATGAAGTAGAAGCGAGTAGATCTAGTTTCTCGCTCAACCCATTTAGCTGCGTACGGAGAGACTTCACCTGCTCTCGTAGTGACGTAATGTCATCACCAGGGGCGGGAATAGTGGCAGCAGCGGGAACAGATGATTCTTTCAGATTTCTTTGCGCATATAATCTACGTCATCATTAACATTAACAGGAGAAGTGTAAAAATGTGAGAAACAGCAAACCTTTGCTCCTCCGAAGAAGACTGATTGGCCGGCCGGAACAAATAGTGAGCGACACAGGGTCGGTCAGCTTCTTTACATCTGTGGCAGTCCGTCTCGCCTTCGTCACGAATACACTTCAACTTGCGTCTTTTACAGGAGTCGCTGGGAAGCTGGTAAGCCGACAAGATTGTATAGATGACTATCAGGGCACACTCTACCATGCATTGCTGTTATATTTCCCGCGTTTTCGCCGTTTCTGTGTTGTCGTTGGTGGTGAGCTAGGTTGTTGTATATCCGTGTTTTCATCCTCAGGCATGTTTGATATCTCAGATTCGTCATGAAGCGGGTATCCAAGAACGTTGAAGCTGATTACTGAGTACGGAAGGGACGGAGATTGCCTCAACTCGTGCGGATTTATCAGGAGATAGGATTAGCGTAAAGCGGGGAGACGGGAACATCCGCGATCCCCTGGTCCAAGTGTGGGGTAACGACGTAACATTGCAGCTCTTGTCAATACTCAGTATTACAAGGGCCAGAGAAGTAGGTGCCAGGACTTGGAAAGGTATTTTATATTGTGATGATCTGCTAGGGCGTCAAGGAGGCTATACAGTCTAGTCCCTCCGGCTAGCCTAAGCGATCTAGGTTTGAATATACGAAGGCTTCGCTCTCCCTCGCCTAGGCCTATTTACGACTATTACCGTGAATTATCATGATCGGGCAAACACGATAATAGCAAATATGATAAGAAGCGAAAATGAATATGGGTCGCTGAATATGCGAATCGCCCCCTTGTAGGTTATTTATATGATATTGCCGACACTGCACTCTAACTAGTATACGGATAGCTGCAATCCTAATACTCAGGGGCTAGTCCGTGTGATAGGGGGTAAGGTTATTTGCCTTAATACCAGTACTTCGGCGCATGTGCCTTACAGACCAACCACGCGTCGTTCAAAGCCTTCACAGCTTCTTCAGGCAAAGGCCCCTTCTCCAGATCCGTTAGATTGTTCTCCAGGTTCTTGACACTCCCAGCTCCAAGGATGACAGCATCTGACAGTTCTTGTTTCAATTGGGAGTGGTGAACTAGCCATCGCAAAGCCATTTCGGCGATCGTTAGCCCCAGCTTCTGTGCCACAGGCTGAATGATATCCAAGGCATCCCAATAGCCCTCATTCCAGAGATGGCGTAAATGGAAATTCTCGATTGGTTTGTCGCGGGTATATCTCCCGGTTAGAAAGCCGCTGGCGAGCGGCGAGTACACGTAAAACGAGATACCGTAGTGGCGCAGACAGGGGAACAGCTCGTCCTCGACACGACGCTGTAGCGCGTGGTAATGTCCTTCATAGGCGGTAGGCTTAATCCAGCCGTGTCGCTCGCAAATCTCACACATCTGCGCCACCTCCCACGCCATGTAGTTGCTGATGCCGAACCGGTTGAAGTAACCTTCCTGGTGGAGCTCATTTACGGCGCGGAGGGTGTCCTCGTACGAGTTCTTGCGGTCAGGCCCGTGTAGGTAGAATATCTCGATCTTGTCCGACTTAAGCGCCTTCAAGCTGTCTAATAGCCCGCGGCGCACATCCTCCGGCTTGTGGGAGTAGCCGCGGGTCTTCTCTAGTGCGTGACCTGCCGTCGGGAAGAGCTTGGTGTCCACTGTGATTCACTTGGTTTAGCAAGCTAGGAGTGTCGTGGAAGTGCCACCTGCTCACTCTTGAGGCCACGGTCTTGCCACTTGAGGTCACCAAGAAGTTCCTCTGTCGTGCCCTCGCCATATGCACGGGCGGAGTCCAGCTCATTGTGGCCATGACGTTGGAATACTTCAAGAACTTGGGCGGCTTGTTCTACAGAGTTGATATGTGGCATACCCCGAGTGCCTATATACAATTGATTAGTATCATGAAATATATTTCATCGATAGGCGTCGAAGTGACATCTTACCGGCGGCGCCAAACGACATAGTTCCGCACACCACTTTCATCTTAGCTGGTGTCGACATTTTTGATTCTGTAGTAGTATAAAAATCCTAAGTGATTTGTTATCCTGATTAACATAATGAAATAAAGACTCGAGACTCATTATATATGTGTGTTGTATTCCAATCGCGACAACTCTCGATGCCCTGTCAAGAAAGAAGATGGGCCGAGTTTACCGAAAAGGCACTCGATCCTGAGCGGAGACTTTTTATAGTAGTTGGTCCAATCAAAGGCCAGAGTTTCCGGCCCAACCAATCATCGATCTGCGTTTCCGACTGCGTGTGTCCACGCCTCAGACCGCAGAGATAGTTTCAGAGTTGCTCAACTGCCTTGATTCATGGAGACCATGTATGAAGAGCGGTTGTAAGCTTAATTCCGAGTAATAACTGCGGGCTGTAAGGACACCTGGGTGCACAATATCATCGGGTCGGGTGCTTGGATCTACCGTCACGGAGGACTCTCTTGAAGTCTACGTACGTGATCACTTATTATATGGAAAAGCCCACCAGACTAATTGGTGGGCTTACACACTTGTACGAATAGATTTACGAAAATAGAGCTTTTTTTAGACCTCTATGAGCCTCTGTCACGGTTAGAAGCCCGGTTCGTATTCCTCAGTTAGCTACGAAGCTCTCTAAAAGCTGCCGATCTACCAGTTAACTACATACGTAATCGACGCGTATATAGCTCGTCCGCTCTTTACACCGCCTTTCATTATGTCGCTTATTATAGAAAGCACTCAAAACAACTCCGTAAGCGTACAGCTTGCGACCGAGGAATATACGTGGCTCTGCTGGTATATGTAGCTGTGTGCTACAGCGCAATTTGAAAGTTCAAAATGCCGTGTAAAGAATAAGCAAGCCACTTGCTTAGAATGCTATATATTCGACTAAGCTGCCGTAAGCCTTTATGGCCGAACAAATAACCGAGCGCAAGAACGCCCGCCGTATGCTCGAATACGAAGCCTTTAGTGAAAAGGACGAGCTAGAAGCACCCCGTACAGAAGGGCGCAAAAGTCACGGCCTTATCAAGAGCGCCTCGTAAAAACTACCCAGGGCTCGCCGCAGAGTAAACAGGCAGATCAAATGGCCATACCCCAACCGCGGAAGCAACATTGTATCACTAGTTTTTGCGAGAATATACCGTCCTCTCTCTCAAGCTCCAGACATATAGAATTCTTTATGAGTACGCGAGGGTGCTTTTCGAGATCTTTACGCAATAACGTGTTGTTTTCCGCATGCCATACGTCAGGGGTTCCTGAAATGTCCTTAGTGGCCTACAAGATAGACAGTATGGCACATGCGAGTAAGCGTAAAGACTAGGAGAATATGACCGCCGTCGCTTGACAGCTGATCGTCTCTATCTATAATTCCCGTTTGGTTTAAACCCAAGCTTTGGTCTCATATAGAACCTTAGGAGATGCAACTAGTATCTTGATATTTACATATTCTGCTCGAGCCTCGCATCATTTACAGAGTTTGCCAGGAAAGATGGGTGATGCTTCATGCTTTCCGCGGGAAGTTTCAGTTCACTGATTTTGGAAGCTCATTGTGAAATGAGGCTTATGTAGTAGTAGGGCCGAACATGTGGCTAATTAATGATTGTTTCTAGTTAGCAACCGTGTCACACGGACCCGAGTAACTGAAAATGCATTGCATCAGATGCCTTTCGGGCCAAGGCTCCAATGTCATGTATAAAATCATATAAACGGCAATTCGTACAAGCTTCCGGCTGTTCATTTATCCAATATGCCTGACTGATGAAGCGAGGTGGCCAAGGCGAAGATGAAAACCGGTCTTTCACATATATGGAACTTAAGTCGCCGCCTAGCTGAAAGGGAGGACTAGACCTTCGTGTCCCCTTTGACGTCTTAATTGATTATGGCAATTTTACTATCTCGACTTCCAGCCCTTTTTGCAGCAATCGACAAATCAAGATAATAACTAGGAAAGGAGAGCCGAAGATAGTTAGCGAATTCAAGTGAACAATGGTCCTGATAGTGAAGAGATAAATGAAAGAAAAACATAAAGGGGTGTATGTGACAAGGGACTCAGGACAAAGGTTCATATTCAGTTCATAATCTCTTTGGGTTTGAAAAGTCCCTGATTTCCCTTTTCTGCCTTAACTGTAACTTCCACCTTTGCTTCCTATCGACACACATGCTTTTAGGTCGGCGATCTAATCTCTCTTTTCATTAGGCCTGAATTCTAGGCCTTCCTTGCAGACAGCTATGTTCGCATTGTTCTCAACAGCCAATAGCCGCTAGCTTCCGATTTTGACGGGTCTCTGGCAGCCTTCCCTGTGAGACAGTATGAAAATAGGGCCTGACTGTACCTGCTGTGATGAAGTCAATTTTGTATCAGAGAATTATATGTTCACAACTTAATCATAGTAATGTTCTAACATATGCTTGAGCAGATCATGTTACTCTACAACTTCACCTGAAGAGACAAATAGTGTTAATTTGAATTGATAAGCAAATCTATAAACCAGTTTATGGTATTAGACTAAGTGATTATCTATGCAAACTTTTGTATCGCCTTCAAACCAGTTAGCAAAATATGTCTTAGATAGGGTCTGGCGATACTTACCACGGCATATTTACTCCGACGTCGGATCCGCTCTCCAAATAGGACTAACACCCAGGGAACTACCGTCAAAACAGTAGCGATAGAGCCCAAAAGTCCGCCGGCGGCGTTTTCCCCTAGGTTTGTGAACAGCATCGACACAACGAGCGGAAACACGCCACCTAGAATATTGCGGCAAAATGACTGTGCCGCGAGAGCTGACGACGCGTACACCTGGTAGATGTCGGCGAGGTAGTTGAAGGTGGCTAGATAGATGTAGTAGATGCCCATGGTAGCGAGTCCGATGGCAATGGTGGGGACGATCCAGGGGATCGAAGGCTGGGCGGAAAACCCGAATAAGTAAAGGCCAATGGGGAGTAACACGGCTGCGAAACATGTGAAGTAGAGTCTGGACTCGAGAGACTCGGCCGGAAATCTCATCCGGAGGAATTCCCAGAGGCCGTGGGGGGTTGGTTCGATGGAATCGGTACTATTGATGCTCATCGTGTCACTCGGCCTACTCTGCCAGTTGGGATGTTTCAGCACGTGGTCCTGGAGGACGCCGAAGACGGTGGCTATGATACCTCCGACGATCATGGAAGCGAACACGTAGCCCGACTGTTCAACGGTGAAGCCGTATTGTCGACGGAATACAAGTGGAATCGAGCCGAATGTGAGATAGAGAATTGCCCACGCGAACGATACCCATAGGGAGAAGAAGAACACGATGGGCTCGGTAAAGAGGAAATGGAAAGGTCTTGTGAGTGAGCTGGAAATCATAGTGATGATGGAGCCCCGTTCCTCATCTGCCTTAGTCGTCCACCGAATGCGTCGAAGTCTCGAACCCCGGGGCCGGATAGATGCCGACGGCTGCTTCTCATAGTAACGGACAGAGGCCTGAGTAAGGTGGAAGATGGACGATATATCTTCCTGGACCCAAACGCCAACGAAACCCTTCTCCTCCAACTCTTCGTACCACTTATTCAAAGCCTGCGCCTTCCTCGACAGAACGACCGAGCCACGACTTTCCTTAAAAAACGTGACGACAGCAACCATCAAGATGAAGTCCACGATCACCTGGTGCCAGAACACCCACTTCCAAGTCTGGCTGTCGGGTCCCTGAGCTTCGCTAGCTTCCACTATAACGGAAGAGATCAACGGCCCCAGACCCGTGCCGACGAGCACGGCACCGCTGAACATAGCCATCGGCGTATTCCGGGCCTCCTTGTCGTAGAGGTCGGATATGACGCCCCCTACCATGGTACTGAACACACTCCCGCCAACACCCTTGAAGAACCGTGCGAGTAACATGCCGGGGATGGTGGTCACGATGCCGCAGACGGCCTGGAAGACTGTGAAGAAGACGCCGGCAATGGCGAAGACGGGATACCGCCCGTTGATCTCGGAGAAAGGGGCCAGGATCATGGGCGCAAGGGCGAAGCCTAGGCAGAACGTTGTGACGCCTAGCAGCGCGATCTCATGCGACGTGTGCAGCTCCTTTGCTATCAAGTCTACGGGCGGAGAGTACGCACCCGCTGTGTAGGCCGTGAACAGCGTTGCTGCACATGAGATAGTCACCATGACGTTCTTGCGAGCCCGCGGCCAGCGCAGCGGGTCGATGTACCGGGTTAGGTCCGGTGGTTCTGGGACCGCCGCCCATTCTGCAGCAGTTCTTATTGTCGTCGGGAGGTTAGGTGCCGGCAAGACGGTGTCGAAGTTGAGATATAGATACTCGATCTGACTGTCTTGATTCGGCGATGTGGATAGCTGAGAACTCGTTCCGACTGAGGACGATGACGATTGCGGACGAATCCCCGTCGACTTCTCATCGTCATCCTTTTCATTTCCTAATTTTCTAATACCATCTCTAAGATAAACTTGACTGAGACCTTGGATGGGGTCATTGTCTCTGTTGTTCTCTCTACGGTCCATCGGCGTTAACGGCCAGTTGTCGCTAAGCCCTACGGGGTGGTTCATCCTGAGTCTGTCGCTGTTCGTGTTATTATTATACAACACCATGACCAGCCATACGACTCGCTATTACTAGAATACATATAAGGGTATGTTCATTAAGAGATGACGAATGGAGAGAAAAAATCAATGAGAATATAGTAGACCGCCCCTCCAAGCGAATTCGATCGGCGGTGGGAGCGAGCGTATAAGTGACTTTGCCGAACAAGCGAAACGAAAAGAGACCCGCTTGGTTCTCTCGTAAATAAGTACCAAATTTTGATGGATACCCGAAAACTGAACAAGTGAGTCGTCGGGAAAACAAAGCCCTTCTTTTAACTCAGGCCGATGGGGCGGATTCAAAAGTCCCTAATCCCGACCCCATTGATAACCCGAGTAGTTAGTTTTTTTTCTCGTTGTTTCGGCCTTTGCTCTTCGCGCGGCTACCCACCTACATACATGTAAGTAGAGTTTTGTTTGACAGGGTGGTTCTGGGGTGTTGCCAGCATATTAGACATATGTAACACCTGCTTAAGGGCCTAGCCAACACACGCATTTGATGTCGGACATTGAGCAGTACCTACTTGGCTTATTTGTGTTGCTGCATGCAGTGTGTGGTGCGCCTGGCTTGTGGCAATGTATGTCTGAGATTCTTCGAGTGACTTGATTCGAAGCTCCGCGCCCTCCTTTACACAGGTGATAACAACACGGCGAATCACGAACAGTCATCAATAGCCACGTTCACACCTAGTTAACGTCAAGAAGGAATCAAGATGCGAGATGTGTAGTGTAACACCCTACTTTACTGGGTATACCGTGGTTCGAACAAGGTTGTTGCGGACGCCAAGGTTATAGTTTTCCAGGCCCTATCTAATCCGTATGTATGCGAAGTACCACCTGGTTATATTTTGCTCGCGCCCCGACTGGATTAAGCAAGGTTTGGGGTAGTTAAAACTGGTCGCATCGTTACATTGTAGTTCTGTACCGTAGAGACGGTAACGCTATAAAACGACGACGCCTGCGTTCCGGGGAGTTCTCGAAGAGCCAACCTCCGAAAACTTCTAGGTTAATCATTTACACCGTTCTTTTTTACCGATTCTTGCTCCCGCTCACCCCGCTTTCGACCCATGACGCTAAGAAACTCGCTAGATGTTGCGACAAAAGCTTGGTTCAGATCCTGCTTATTCCCGCAAAGTGGCTGTCTTGGCTCTATGGTCTCGGTAGCCTGCATCCTACCTAGGTGAACACATCATAGGTACATCAATGCTTTTTGTCCAGCCAAGATGGTGGTAAGGTACCTAGGCTCCCACAATGGGTTACACACGTGTGGCTTTGTAGAACGAGGACAAAGACTGATTGTTGTTGTGTGATGTAACGAACTCGGCCGTAGCATTGATTGTGTATACACAGTAAGTGTGGATGTATGACAGCCTGGATGTGTCATAATTCTGAGTTTACTACACCAAATCTAGTCAAAGTGGCCGTTTACGTTCGATCGTGCTGTAGCATGCGGGAAGGCATGCAGCTACGTAGATCCAAGTCATCGTTTACCCTAGCTAGTTTATAGCAGTATAGACCGACTTATGCAACTTATATTACCGATTATTCCCGTCAGCCCGAACCCACCACACCGTGCCCACAAGCTCGGGATAGAAGAACCCAGTAAGAGCTACTGGAATTCGAGTTCGGGTTTACGACCATTTCAAGTCATCTTATCTTCGATTTAAGAGATTTAATGTATTCATTTGCTTAGTGTTACATCATCGCAGCTTGGCTTGATCGTCGAATTGGGTTGTGACAGAGTTGAGTTCTGGCCTTTTTTCATCACTAATACAGTCTGTATACGATGTACACGATCGCAATAGCTTTCTGCGGCTCGCTATGAATCTGCTTATCTGGCTAGCAAGAAGTCTCATCATCGGCCGAAAAGCGTCATTACAGATCCTGCCATAGTAAAAAAGATGCGGTACATCCCATATTGCAGCCCAGTAGCATGTCCTACTTTGATACGCCAGTGAGAGCTCTTAAGCGTCGCAACGGCCCGGGGAAAGCTTCGCTTGTCGTAGGTCGCCACGGCACGATCCAGAGTACTGGACTGGCAAAGTTGCTCAGCCAAATCCCAACCATCTTTCAACGCCAGATTGGCGCCATTCCCGGCGAACGGGCTTACAGCGTGGTTTGAATCCCCAATAAAAATGACCGGGCCTGCTTTCATGTCGTTGAGGAATGGTTGCTTGTCCATCGCGTTTAGGACGACCGTGGTGGACGGGTCCGTCGCATCAAGGATGGTCTTAAAGGGCTCCATAATGTTCTTGCCCAACTCTCTGACTTCGCCAAGTATTTTTTGGGCTTGCTGAGGATCGCGATTATCGTGCTTCGGCCTTGGTGCTGCTTCAAGAATGCTTAAGGCCCACACAAGGGAATGCTCGTCTACCCGTGAGAAGAAGCAAGACGCTCCTGTTCCCGTGAGGACTCCACCCCAGTTAGTATCGAGAGGAGAGGGAATCCTTGATTCAAATTTGGCGACCCCTGCTAACTGAACCGATCCAGCGAATTGTAAGTTATCGTCGGGTCGTAGGCAGGCCCTAATCTTGCTAGATGCCCCATCTGCGGCTATGAGGATGTCGCACTCTGCATCTGTCTCTGCTAACTCTTCATTCACGAGCCGAATTCGAAGTCGCCCGTTATCGAGCTGCTTTACTGACGTACACGCTGTTCCCCAGCGAATCTCGGCGCTTGCTGACGCCGCTTCGACAAGCACGCGTCGCAGGTCCTTCCGAGCTATGCGAATGGATGCCGTCGGGATGTCTGCGGTCCCTTGAGCTCGCACACTGATCATGGGCTTGAATTCGTGCGTCCACATGGTGAAGCCGCCTGGCCCTTGGCCCTGACCTAGCACCCGGAATATGGCGAGGTCAATGATATCATCGAGCAGTCCAAGCTGCTTCAATGCATAAAGCCCACCATCGGGGTCAGTTCCGTTTAGCGACAGCGAGTATCCTTCACGCCCCTCGCTCGATTCTGTGGTGT
This sequence comes from Xylaria curta, assembly GCA_022495235.1. NCBI lineage: Eukaryota > Fungi > Ascomycota > Sordariomycetes > Xylariales > Xylariaceae > Xylaria > Xylaria curta. Next base: position 102,287 of record MU375985.1, read on the forward strand.
CGCGGTCGTAGATCACGACGACTGGAGGCTCAATGGATGGGGGCCAAAGTTTTCGAAGGGCGATGGCGAACGCGAGACCCGCGACTCCAGCACCAGCCACAACAATCTTCTTCCCCGAGAGATAATGCCCGTGTGCCTCGTGTGTAGTCATTGTGTCCCAATGCTTGGTATTTGATAGGTCAGATTGTATTGAAAACTGGTGATGGTGTGTATTTCCCGGTTGGAAATGGTCCTAAAGAAACGGCGATGATCGCAGATCAAATATAGATGTCGATATTGACGGCAGCCTAACTAGTGAACAAGTTGACGCCATATTCATCGCGCAAACATAGTCATAGCGCCACGCGTCCCCGTAGCGTAGGAGTGTCGGGATTTGTTAACATTACAAACATGGATGGCTAATTGTAGCTGCCTAGGTATTTAGTTGCGTTGAATTGGTTTGATGAATTAGCAAGCAACGAGAGGCCCAAATCCCGTGCAGCTGAATAGAGTAGGACTCTTAGTGTTTCAACGTGATCTGAGTTCCCCTTTTCAACTTAACGTCGGTAAGTGTCTTGTCCGTGCTCCGGGAAACGAAATACGACGATTGCCCGGCATGGCGAGAACCTCCGATTGCATCGCGACCAGGCATTATGAGAGCAAATGTTCAATACCATTACTCAAAGATGACTGATCATCATTTCTACTCAGCTCGAACTAGAGAACATGACCAGGTGGAACGGCCCGACTCGATGACTTGTGACGCTTGAAGCCGGGTGTGTGCTTCACTTCCTCTCCGCGGGTGCTAAAAATGCAGTGCAATTTTCCAGGCACCTAGTTAGGTGCCTTACCTAGGCTCACCTGAAGTACCTACCTAATTACCTTAGATAAATATTGGCCAAAACAAACTATTCATCAATCGAGCATAAGCCCCTCTACCCCGGTCGTAGCTACCTACCCCTCCATCTCCTGTACGACAATATGACGATACCTACTGTAAAAAAAACAACGTGGGGTAAATCTATCTAGCTAAGTATTTTAGATTTTGAAGGCATCGTTGCTTTGAACCGACATCCCGCACTCGTATCGTAGCTCCATTCCCCTCCGAACTCATATACACCGGCGCGACAAGAAAAACTAGAAACCATGGACGACCTATTTAAAATGTCGGGGCCAGTTCCGGCCAACTTCGACGCCGAGAACGCAGACAATCTTGAAGATGTAAGCCATCTAGCTGGCATTCCATGTGTCGCGTGGGTTGGCTAATCGATAGTACCACCGCAGATCGAGAAACAGTTCGCAGTCAAGGGTTCGTTCCATTCTCATGACGGCCTCGATGTATTATTCCGACACTAAACGAAGTCTATCACAGCTGTACAGCATCTCGAGACATACTGGGCCATCCTTCAGAAGGTGAAGGGTTCCGCGCTGCGCCTCACCAAGATGGACGACGATATACTCGAGCACCTCAAGACCGATTTCCCCGAATTCGACCCCGCCGCTACCATCAACGAGGAAGAGATGAAGAGCAAGGCCGGCAAGGAGAGGTGGCGAAAGTTCATGATGGCCTATGAGAAGAAGGTAGACGACTACAACTTCGGTACTATGCTACGGACGAGCCCCAAGGTTGAATACGAACAGGACTCTACCATTTTCGGTATGAACCCCTGAAATCATCTGTTGTATCGAATGCGATAGTTGACCGTGCGTCGTGCTGCTACATCAGTTCCGAGAATGCAGTTCTATGCAATCGAGATTGCGCGGAATCGCGCCGGGTTGAACGATTGGATCTGCGAAAAGGCAAAGTCAGAGAAGAAATAGAAAGGCTTCGACATCGTGATGGGGTTTACGAGGCATCCAAGGGATCCTGAGGATAGTAACGACTAGACTAATATGATACGCGAGTTTCGACTGCATAATCGACGTTGGAGAGCGTCGACCTGTCTTGGCGACCAAGCGATTCGCGCCCTATCCTAGGTCTCATATATTGTTTTTTTTTTGTTTACCATGGCGTTCGATGTATTCGCAACGAATAGTAGGGCGCATCACCATTTATAAGTGCCGCGGAGAAGGCGGCCGTGGGTGTAGGCCTCTTTATTCTGGTACGTTCAAGACCTAAAAATTTACCATCTCATTTCCAAATCAGTTTATTCCGAGCTTATTCGATGTTATGACGATCTGCTGTAACATTCGAGGTTATGTTTAAATGAACCAAATTTCTAGGCTCAAATGTGAACCAAGAAGAGCGAAATAATATCAATCTATTGTAGTGCATAACACATTCTAGCGCTCTTTATCTAATTTTTTAGTCCCTTTGAATCCGAATAGCATAGCGGTGCTCGTCGAACGCAGCAACAGAGAGAACAAAGGCGCTCCGAGACTTCGAGTCGTACCTCGGGAGTCGATGGCTCTTGCTATTTTGCTGCGAAACGCGTAATGCGAATTGGATACGACGGAGGTAGCTAATGTAAATCAACGCGTGTACGTCGTCGGGCAACTTGCTACATAAACACGCATCATGGACCAGCTGCAGTAAACAATCCTCGAACCGTACCACACCAACTCTTCTGACAACACTGAATGCTATCTAACCAGCTCAAGTCCGACTAACAGTGTTCATGGCTACATGCTTCCAAGCTCAATCACGTCCCGATTATTGGTGACTGGCAAACAATGGAGACGGTGACTTCGACTGATGCCGGTCAATCGGCCTCTCAGCAGCCAGAGAAGCCTTCCTTCAGAGACTTGTTTACTTTCATGACATGGCACCACAGTTGGCTTCTCGTCGCCGGTCTTCTGAGTTCGGTCCTATCAGGAGCTCTCGAGGCCTCTATGTCGATCTTACTGGGCAAAATCTTTGCAGTCATATCCGAATTCGGCTCAGGCCACCTCACCGGACCGGAAACTATGGCGCAGGTCTCTTCGTGGTGTGTGTTGCTAGCAGTGGTCGGTGGCGGAGGGTTCCTTGTCAATTTCAGCTTCTTGTTTTCGTGGGTTGCGTTTAGTGAATTGCAGGCGAGAAACATTCGAAGCAGGATCTTTCGCGGCTTGTTGAAGAAGGATATGAAATGGTTTGACACCCGGCCAGATGGCGTTGCTAGCCTTTTGATCAGAATCCAAACGTATAGTTCCATCCCCGAATCCGAGACTAGAGCAACACTGACGAATTACCAGACAGACACGCGAATTGCAGACCGCATCTTCCGTGGCGCTTGGTTCTCTGACCTCTAACATTGCAACATCGATCGCGAATCTAATCGTCGCCCTATACACGGCATGGAAGTTGACTTTGGTGTTGCTAGCCTCCGTCCCTTTGTCAGTCGTCATTCTCCATCTCCTCCGCCGCCCAGTCCAAGCAGCAATTCATGCACAGAGGCAAGAGCTCTCTCGTGCCTCTAAATATGCGTTCTCGGCCATCTCCGCGATCGACCTTGTCAAAGTCTTCAATGGTGTAGATCACGAAACTTGGCAATACTTAGCGGCAATTCGACGGTCCACGCAAAAATATCTCATCCAGACCCGTGCTACCGCGGCCCAGCTCGGCTATGTCAAATTCTGGATTGACAGCCTCTTTGTTGTTGGGTTCTATTATGGCGCCGTTCTGGTTGGCCAGGGTTTGAACCCGGGTAGCGTTTTGACTACTTTCTATGCCGCCCTCGCAGCGCTGCAGGCCATCGAAGCATTTGTGCCTTTTTACCTCGTTCTAGCTAAGGGAACGGCTGCAGCTCAGGCTCTTCGTTCCGTTGCTCGGAACATAGAAGGCGGGCGGACAGTCCATCCTATGATGGGTGGCTACATTCCTAGAGGATGCCTAGGCGACGTTGAGATGCGGAACGTAGGTGTTTTATCTGTCCTTTTTTTGCTCCTCTACCCCTTTATTAGGCTAACACCTCTCTCAGATTAGCTTCGCCTACCCGTCGAATCCTTCTAAAGTTGTCCTTCAGAAGTCTTCATTTCACTTTCAAGCTGGTGAACTCTGCTTCGTTGTCGGGAGGAGCGGTTCAGGCAAAAGCACACTAGGCAATCTCCTATTGAAGTTCTACGAGCCGCTCTCCGGGGAGATCTTGATTGATGGCAACGCAATTAGAACTTTAGATATCGACTGGCTTCGATATAACGTTACTTTAATCCAACAGACTAGCGTGCTCTTCAACGACACCTTCTTTATGAATGTCGCATTTGGACACATCACCCCTACACGAGTTCCTGCAGAGGATGTCAAAGCCGCTTGCGAAACCGCTCTTCTACAAACCACGATATCAGGTCTTCCGTATGGAATGGAAACCAATGTTGGCGCTGATGGTCATAATCTCAGCGGTGGACAGAAACAACGACTTGCTCTTGCGAGAGCTAAGCTTAGGGACCCTCCCGTTCTCATTCTTGATGAAATCACCAGTGGGCTAGATCCGGTCAGTCGAGGACTAATCATGGAGGCAATTAGGAAGTGGCGTCGGGGAAAGACTACGATCATCATTACTCATGAGGTTGCTCAGATTAAGGACCATGACTTTGTCTATGTTATGGATGACGGATACGTCGTACAGGAAGGCTTGTACTCGGAACTCAAGAAGCAACACCACGGCCTCCTTGCTCAACTTGTTACAGCTGCAATGGCGCCAGCGCCAAGTGAAGATCGCAACACCTCAGAGTTCAAAGTCGGGCGGACAGGAAGTTCAATTGTCAATTTTTCCCGACCTTTGAGCGACGCGTCTCAGAACGACCCCTTTGTGCTTGGGTCCCCCACCCCAGGTGAAGCGCTCCCTGGTGTACCATTTTCGTCCCACGATGTTTTCAAGATGGCTAGGCACAGTTCACAGTTGCGTTTACTTGGAGACCATCGTCTTCGCCATATGGACACCGCTGGAACACTCAATACCTTAGCCGCAGCGGCCCAGAATGCACCAAGGAGGGGTATCAGTAGGATGATAGCTACACTCAGCCGACAATTCATATCTACGCGCGCGCTCACTCCCCAACAGTCCGTAATACGGATCGCCGACGAGCAGTCTCATACTCAGTTGTCGCCAATAAAAACCGGCAGCATCTTTCATCTTCAGGCGCTTGGCGATACGGTACAAAGTAGCCGGCATGATTCTAGCTCCGGGTCTCGACACCAACGAAATCCAAGTCATGCTACGGCCGAACGCGGGCGGAGAATCGAACTCAATACCGCACACGATGAAACCCCGATTAAAAATGACGAAGAAATAGCACCAATGTCTCTGATATCCATATACAAGACAGTTTGGCCATGCCTCGGGTTCAAAGAAAAGATATTCATCGTAGTGGGGTTTTTCCTGACCCTCGTTGTAGCAGGTTCTGTGCCCGCATTCTCCGTTGTTTTTGCTCACCTACTGGCTTCACTTTACGAAAAGGAGGATCGACTGAAAAAGGGACAGGAATGGGCAATCATACTTTTGGGGATCGCTATGGCTAGCGCCATCGCTATATCACTAAGTCGCTACCTCCTCGAATGGGCCGGACAAGCTTGGATCAACACCCTTCGCAGACAAGCATTCAACCGAGTGCTCCGTCAGCCTAAAGCTTGGTTTGAAAACCCAAGTAACTCAGCCAGCCGTATTAATGAATGTCTAGACCGCAACGCCGAGGAGATGCGGAATCTAGTTGGTCGGTTCGCACCTCTCCTCCTTGTGGTTATTGTCACGGTTCTCGCTTCCGTCATTTGGGCTCTAGCAATCTCATGGAAACTTACACTTGTAAGCCTAGCTAGCGCTCCCATGCTTATTGCTGCTACAAAAGGATATTCAACTGTTACGAGCAAGTGGGAGCTCCGTTGTAACAAGGCAGCCGAGGAGACTAGCGCCATAGTCACCGAGACGTTTACCAACATACGAGTCGTCCGAGCATTGACACTTGAAGGCTTCTTCACAAGAAAGCACAATAAGTCGGCCCAACACACATTCGAACTAGGAGTGAACAAAGCAATTATTACAGCTCTCTTATTCGCGTGCTGGCAGTCTATGTTTTGGTTCATGATGGCTCTCGTTTTCTGGTATGCCACTGTGCTCTTGACCACCCACCAAGAAATCACGGTACCAGAGATTCTGCAGGTCGTCAATCTCCTAGTTTTAGGTCTGAGCACAGCCTCGAATACCCTCAACTCTATCCCGGGCATCTCCGCTGCACAGGCTACAGCTAGTCGGCTTCTGTACTATGCGTATCTCCCTCTGGATTCGTCCCATGAAACAAGAGGCACGAAAACGTTAGCTCGCCCATTACCCATACGTTTTGATGGTCTTTCTTTCGCTTATCCCTCAAAGCGCAATTATCCCGTCTTGCGGAATCTTACGGCGTCTTTCGACGCTGGTGTATCAACTGCCCTCGTTGGACCGTCGGGTTGTGGTAAAAGCACTATCATATCCATAATCTTAGGGCTGTACGCACCCAGCACTTCTTCCGCCTCCAGGAGCTCCGACCACTCCTTGATGTTCTCATCCGTGCCTTTCCAACAAGTCGATATATCCAAACTGAGAGAGCAAATCGGCTATGTTCCCCAAACGCCTTTCCTCTTCCCAGCCTCGATAGCGGGAAACATAGCGTACGGATTACTAGAAGACTCACCCCTCCGGACTCCAACAAACATCGAGCAAGCAGCTCGCGAGGCCGGCATCCACGACTTTATACGTAGTCTGCCGGACGGCTACGACACCATCGTAGGCGACGGCGGACAGACTCTAAGCGGCGGCCAGGCCCAACGCGTGTGTATCGCCAGAGCCCTCGCCAGACGACCAAAGATACTCGTGTTAGACGAACCTACTAGTGCCTTGGATGCAGAGAGCGCCGAGGGAATCAGACAGACGATACAACGTCTCCTCTATCCCGAACGAAAGAGCAGTCTAGACAATTCCGTCGGCGCCACGAGGAACAAGCAAGAACGTCTCTGCGTCATCATGGTCACGCATAGTCAAGATATGATGAGGATCGCAGATCGTATTCTCGTGATTGACCTCGGTCGCGTCGTTGAGGCTGGGACATATGAAGAGCTATGCGAGAAGAAGGGGAAGTTTGCTGAGCTTGTTAGTGGTGGGGTGTGGATGGGCACGACTACGCCGCGGAGTACTGGGGCCTTTGATGAAGATGATATATCACAAATGAGACGGATGGATGATCTCCCTCTGAGACGAGGCGAGGAGGAGTTTTCTATAAGTGCTCAGTGGATTGGTGCGAGGAATGTTGATTGGAGTCCGGAATCGGGCCCGTCTACGGGGATCTTGAGCCCGATTAATAGTCCGTTTAGTCGGATACCGCGGAGGAGAGAACATAAAACTGGTGGAGATGTTTGATTTGCCTCTTTTACGCTGTAGATACTGCGCTGGTACTATGCTACATGTGTGGATTTATTGTTGTTGAACAATGATTGCTTTGCTATCTATTGACTGGCCATAAGCTGGATTTAAAAGTTAATTCTTCACTACGCATGAATAACCTGTTCTGCCTCCAAAAGTTGTGGCTAGACTTCAATTAACAGTCCAAGCAGTACTTATTCGAAAACCTAAGAGACGATTAGCACTATATAGCTTCGTGTTTGATTTGCTTCTCTTACCCATCCCACACTGGAGGCCCAGCAATTGTATAGTTCTGCGTAAACGAATCAGTCATCAAAGTCATTGATCCCTAAAGAGTAGGTACATACCGTGACATCCTTCATATTGTCCGCATAAATATCAATAAAGATTGATGGATCTAGTCCCGATTAGTCTCGTAAAGCCACCTATTTGATTCTGAAAGAAATACATACCATCTTCAGCATAAGCCCCAGGGAATTTAGCAAGATACCTCTGTGGGGGAAGCGCTGTTCCAGTGCCGCTGATGTTAAGATGGGCACATTCGGGATAGAACTGCGGTTTTTTCGCGATATGGATACTAAGAATCTCGTGCCGCACGATGTACAACCCCGGCTTGAGCGTGGCCGGAATGGTCGCGGGCCAGAGGTCTGGGCTGCCGTCCCAGTTTTGGAACTTCGACTGGTACCACAGGCCACTCTCTAGCCCTCCCTCCAATACTTCCATCATATGGCGTTAGTATTCTTCCCGCCATTACAGAAGAAAGTCTTAGAATAAAATCAAAAGCGAAAACTCACAACCAGCCTCCCATATCTTGAAGAAGTCGAGTTTATTCACGTCGACATCCTCGCACGACTCGCCGCACGCGGCAAGCCAGACGCTCATAGGACCGACGGGGTGCAACCACCACCAGTAGACAGCCGTGATATTCTCGCCGGCGGTGATGGGGATGTACGACGGCGGGGCGGTGCCGGGACTGTTACACGCCATGGCCGTGTCATTGACGAAATTGATGGGCTCGATCGAGGCCCAGATCCGCTGCGTCATCCACGGCTGTCCCTCCTGGGACTCACGCGGCGAATCGGGGTCATAGCTGTACTTGTACTTTGTCTCAGCACCTTTATGAGACTAGGATAGTGTAGATACGAAGAGAAGAAGCCAAGGGATAAACCGACCCTCTATACCACGTCTTGCCGACTGTGTAGTTTGCTAGTCCACCGTGACCGACGACGTGGTTCACGAATAACAGGAGCGATGTCACCAGTGGTAGGAAAGCCATGGCGGCGAGTCTTGGCAGTGGTTTGCCTCGCTTCACCGTTCTAGAAAGGGGCTATGTTTGCGAAACTTCTCGAAGCGAGGTCTAGGTATAACCAGTCACCGTCACGAGAACCAGCATGAACGTTGTTACAATACGCCAAGTATGAATGGCGCTTGGCTCTTGGAGCAAACTATGTATATACAGTACAGTACCTACTACTTCGTACAACATCTCTTCGTAGGGTCAATGACCGTGGCGATGGTTTGACATGTTGTGTCGGGTGTACGATATAGAGATAATGTGAGAGAGGTGATGCTATTATTACGATTTATCCTCATAAGGTAACTCGGAGTGTCGATGGCATGGGTCTAGCATCTTCCCTATTTACCGGCTATTTCCCTTAGCCTCACACGAACGAAGCGGGGATATATGTAATTATATAGAGCAACTCGGATATTAATGCGATCGCTTGTGGTATTTTGAGCGTCGTTTATCTAGATAAGAATGTATAAGCGTTCAATATTATGGGGAAGCTGAATTCACAATCTGAGATCCTTCAAACTCATATGGTTAGTCTTTTCAGCAGAGTCCGCATTTATACATACAGAAAAGAAATACGAGAGAAAGAAGTTTTCAAGAGCTCATACCGGACTAAGGGAAGGCGTGTACGAGTTACGGACAAGCAGCGCCCGAACATGTTCACTCAGTCACAACAAAAGAACCATTGTCAGACTTAAACCTATCTACAACGACACATGATGAGCTATGAGGCGGCTAACGATTGGACCCCCGCGCCTGAGTCTTGGAGACGTTTGAAAATAACCAGCAGTACGACGCTGTCAGGATCGGCGGCGCCCAGAAAACGGGGACCCCAGGATGCAAGTTCCGTGATCCGCAACCGGCAAAATAGGGTGGCTCAGCCATTTTAACCATATCTCCGGGATTTGGAGGCGCAAGCTTATGCTAACTGGATAAAACAACGCTCCCAATACCCATTACCAAATTGCCAAGCACACCTCGATGGTTCGTCTTGCTTAAGGCTGTCCACCTTGGGAGCGTGGCGACCAAATGACAGGATGTAGAACTATGGGAATAGCTCGTGCCTGAATGTCCACGTGTGTTCAAATCATACTATGCAGTTCTAGTCGCCTCCATGACAAGGACCCGAGGAGCCAAATAATCTGGGGAAGTGTACCTAAACGTATGAAGGTGCCATGGCGGCCTGTGTAAACAACAGGCAAAAGCCCGTCGGGTGAAGTGGCGCTGGGACACACTCACATACATATAAGTATTCGTCTGGGGTATTTTTATGCCCTGATCTGCCTCGTTTGCTCAACTCTGAATCATCCTTTCTCGGTTAAACAAAGCTTGACACAACACTGCCAGCAAAGACAGTCTCTCCAAAATGGTCCGTCTCCTGACCAGCGCCGTCCTGCTGGGCACCTCAGCATGGGCCCTCCCCTACGTGGGTGAGATCTACGAGCGACAGAACGGCTCCGTCTGCAGCGTCAAGGATAGCTACCCCACAATCAACGAGGCCAAGCTGCCCGACCCCTTCACCTTCGCGGACGGCAGTAAGGTCGCCACCCAGGCCGACTGGAAGTGCCGCCAGGCCGAGATGTTCAAGATGCTGCAGCAGTACGAGCTCGGCGACTACCCCCCACCACCAGACAAGGTTGAGGCCACGCTGAGCGGTTCCTCGGTGTCGGTCAAGGTCACGGTCGGGAGCAAGTCGGCGACGATCAGCACCAGCATCCGGAAAGGCAGCAGTCCGGCTCCGGGCCCGGCCATCATTACCATCGGTGGCGCGTCGATCCCGATCCCCGGGACGGTCGGCACCATGAACTTCGCCAACGACGCGTGGGCAGGCCAGTCGAACGCCCGTGGCTCGGGCGCCTTCTACACCCTCTTCGGCAACACGCACTCAGCCGGCGCGCTGACAGCGTGGGCCTGGGGCGTGGACCGACTCATTGACGGCCTGGAGCAGCTGGGGTCCGACAAGACGGGCATTGACACCACGCGACTGGGCACGACCGGTTGCTCGCGCAACGGCAAGGGCGCCTTCGTCGTTGGCGCGCTCGTCCAGCGCATGGCGCTGACGCTGCCGCAGGAGTCCGGCTCGGGCGGTGCGGCCTGCTGGCGCATCTCGGACTCGGAGGAGAGCAAGGGCAAGAACATCCAGACGGCGCACCAGATCGTGACGGAGAACGTGTGGTTCAGCCCACGCTTAAACACCTACGTACGAGCCGTCCCGACCATGCCCGTCGACCACCACATGCTGGCCGCTCTCGTGGCACCCCGCGGTCTGTTCATCGCCGAGAATGACATCGACTGGCTCGGCCCCGTGTCCACGACCGGTTGCATGAAGGCCGGCCGCCTGGCCTACAAGGGCGCCGGCGTCCCCAACAACATGGGCTTCTCGCTCGTCGGTGGCCACAACCACTGCCAGTTCCCCTCGTCGCAGCAGGCCGACCTCACCTCCTACATCAACTACTTCCTCCTCAAGAGCGGCACCGCCCCTGGCGCCGTCGAGAAGAGCAGCGCCAACGTCGACGTCACTGAGTGGGCCACGTGGACTGTCCCTACGCTGACAGCATAAGGGAAATGCACATAGTCGAGATGGAACTAAATGGTTAGCATAAAAACAGTAGCATGTTAGCTCTTGAAGCACACATCTGGCGATTCATCAGTCGAACATAGGTTGCTTAGTTTACATATTTCTGACCCCGAAAATACGAGAGATGTAACATCAATCCATTGGCGATTGAAGAAATCTTTCTGTCTGTGCCTGTGTCTGTCTGTTTGTCTGTGAAAATGTTCTTCTCATATTGCATGGTGTATATACGCTTTACTCCGTCAGCCATGTCCGGAGCGATTCTTCGAGATCCTCGCCTTTAAGACCTAGGAAGTCGAGCGCGTTGTCCGGGCCGTCGACAGCTAATCCAGCACCATCCCCATAGACGCGCTTGCGCAAGAAATTGGAAAACGCGCTGTAGTCCCCCTTGCTGAGCTTCTCCACGCCGATTTGCTGCTGTTCCGACGCGGGAAGCCGGTTAACGGTCCATTTCTCCCCCGTAATCTTCTCTGTAATCTCCAGGACCTGGTTTTGCGTCGGGTTAAATGAGGCGATCGAAATGTACCGATTGACTGTCTGCTCCGGATTCTTCAACACAGCGGCGATAGCTTTACCGATGTGTGGTAGGTTACTCGCCTGATACGGCTCATCCCCGGAGTCGTAGATGGTGGCTGTCTTTGTAGCTTTGTCGAGACCGATAGATCCGTGCGGAAGACCCTAGTCGAAGAAGAGCAAAATGAGTTCCATTTCCTAGATAACATCTGCGAGGAGTGTGGTATAGCCAAGACTCACCCAATCGAAGAACAGCCCCGTGGAAATACCTGTCCAAGTGAATGACGGGTTCTGCTTTGATTTCTCGTGGATGTAGTTCAGCGTCTGGATTTTGCCCTGTAGAATTGCCCCAATAGGTTCCTTGCCCAGAAATCTGGTGTTGATGCCGAATTCTGAGGGGATGATGCGCCTCACGCCGGCCGCAACAGCAGCATCGACAAGAGGTCGCTGGCCTGCAACGGCGACCGTGGCAATGACAGAAACAAGCGCATCTTGACCTTGGAGAGCGGAGGTCAAGGACTCGACAGATGTATAATCAACTGCCTTCGACGCCACCCCATCAGGGATGGCCGATGTCGAGTTCTCACGCGTCAGAACCGTCACCGCGAACCCAGCGTCGACGAGCTCGTGAACGGCGGCTCGACCAAGATTACCTGATCCCTGACCCCGTTAACATAACCGCCGGGCATTACGCTGGATGTCACCTTACCCCAACTACTGCGACGTTCTTGATTGGGCTGCTCATGGTTTTCTTAGCCTAAGCGCCCGTAGCTTTTTATATGTATTGATAAAGGTAGGGGAGCACCATCATATCCAGAACCGGTCAGTTCTCAAGCCTTTTATATCCGTTTTCAACCACCCGATAGAAGTTGCCGCGAATACCTGTCTCCGCACCGACAAGCCCGTGCGAACCAATTGAGGACGGCAGTTGGTAGGAGGTGGCAGCGAGTCTGGCGTATTTGCCAGATTTCCTAACATGGTGCTAATATTGCGTCATGAAGGGATGGGCAGATTCTGGGTCGCCGGAAATGGCAAGAAGATGCTTAGTCTCTTGACATACGAAGGCCATAATTCCGATTAGTCTACGGAAGATTGGCAGAATTGACCGGAGGTAGGGCGTGGTGCGCATAAGATTGTGTGAGCCTCCCCTTATTATTCACTGCACCGGGGTGTGGCTTCTCGCCGACTCGCCGACTTGCCGCACCCCGAAGAGCCGCATCGCTCACTGCAATCCTAGCCCTCACGGAGAGGACATTGAATAGGCAGTCACCCACCTCCTTCCCGTGAGGGCTAAGAATGCAGTGAAGATATGCACCCCTACGAAGAATTTAGAGCCTATCGGATACCGGATCGCTAAACGAAAAGCCTTCGTCATAGGTTCACTGCATTTTTAGCGCCGGTCGAGGCAATGACGAGAAAGATTGATCGTTTCCGGCTGAAGGTTAGGCGATAATTAAACTCGTGGTCCCTGCTATGTGTAGTTAGTTATACTTTACATTGTGACGTGCATAACATCGCAAATCGGGAGCGCCACTTGTGAGTCGTTGCTTGGATGATACGTTCTTACTGTTTGAATGTCGTGTCTTGTCCTGATAGTCGACTGCCATCGCAGTCACTAAGAAACTGGACTGGAATCGGCCGAGTCACGCGTGAAACTTTGAATCTGAGGTCAAAACAGAATGGTATCATTAAGAATTATACTAAGAAAAAAAGCGATATATACCGCTGGGGCGCGAGCTCGATGTAACCCTCTACGTGCTCGTCAATTTTATCTACCGAGAATCCAAATGCAACGCGGCTGGTGCATACATATTCCGTCTCTAGTAGTCATATCTGTAGCAGAAACGGCCCTGGAGGGTGCGCAGGATGTCGCGGACAGGGGCATCAGGGCACTTGCTGCCGCAGATGTTGCCCATGTAGATGATGGTGTCGAGCGTCAGGGGAGGGCAGCCGTCGTTGGCCGCGCAGCCGCTGATGGTGGTACGGCGCGAGATATCACCAAGCTGCCACTTGCGGAAGACGTAGTCAACGTACAGGTGGTGCATGAAGAAGGACGGGTCACCGGGGGAGGCGATGGAGTCCGCCATGGTAGCACCAACACCGTTGTGGCCCTGAGCGTGGAAACTAATATCTCTGTTAGTAAACTTATAGGCAAGCGAGGAAACGAGCAAAACTTACGTGAATTCAACGCAAGAGTGGAAGTCGGGGTAGCTTGAACGGGCCATGCAAGTGTTGTACGAGTCAACGCCGGTCTGGCTGGTGACCTGCTCGTTCACGGCACGCTGGACACAGTGGGGGTTGTTGATGGTCTGGCCAGGTCCCAAGTTGGACTGAAGACCAGAGAAAGCACCGTCGTTGATGCAGGTACCGCGGCCGTTGGTCGGGCCAGGCAGGGTACCGAAATATTGAGGGGTGAAGATGGTCGACTGAGCAAATCTTCCAGCCCACTTCTTCTCATCCCACCACTATTGAGACTAATCAGCGCAATGTTCTTCAAAAGCAAATAGCAAAACTGTGTCGATGTGATTTGATAAAGATGCGGTATGGATAATCTAGGGAGACAAAATGACTTACGGGCATCGCTCGGTTAAAGCCACACTCGTCACGAAGCACCTGTTCAAAGGCCCAGACGAAGTAACGGTGCCACAGAAGGAACTTGTGTGTCTGCTGGCTGGTGCTTCGGCTGTGAATGTTGGGAGCATAGCTCTGGTGAAGACGGACGAAATCCTCGTATCGGTTCTTGGAAGGGCTGAAGTTGCCCGACGCAGGCTTCCTGATCAAGCACTGGATGGCGCTGACGAAGGCTTGCTTGTCCGAAGTCGAATAGTTGTCCCATTCAAATCGGATGTTGGGGTTGGCACAGTCGCCAGTATCTCTAGCCTCGAGGACATTGTCGACCAGGTCCTCAGCCGGGATGTGCTTAGGCTCTAGCGTCGCGGGCTTGAACGAAGCCTCGAAGATATCTTCGACACTGGTAATACTGTCCGTTGGTCCACGGTTCTTGAACATCTTCTTGAAATGCTGGGCCTCGTCTCCGAACTCTTCTTGGAACTCAGCCATGTTTGACGCCCATTCCTTGTTCCATTGCTTTCCAACTCTTGCAAGCCAATCCTTTAGGCTAGACTCGTGTCCGGGGCCGAAGATGGGAAGGACACTGAAGTTGTTTCCGCCCAGATCCTTAAGCTGCACGGCATCGGAAGGCTCGACATATTCAGTTTCACCGAATATGTTGAGTGGCAGGCCTTCAATAGAGCGTGAGTTGAGACTGAAACCGAGGTCGATACCAGCCTTGGCCTCCTCTACCGAAACCGAGTTCGTCTGGCCAAATTCCGAAAGAGGCATGCCATCCTCGACTGGAGGGAGCGAGGCCGCTGTCACAGCGGACGCGCACAGAGCGATGGACAGCTTCATGATCGTCGTCGTCGGAATTTCAGCTAGACAGCCTTATGTGATTGCGAGCGGCGATTGACGTAGCGATCAATACCCTTCAGGAGACGATCCAAATTCCCGGGGACGTCTGGCTTGGTATTTATGATCCTCGCGCTTATTCTGATTAGTATCAGAATTAGATAGGGGCTCATCGTCCCACACGCGATCCCGCATTTCCACATTTTGACCCAGGGCTGCTTTTCCAGTAGCCTTCTTTTTCAGGTCCGCTTCAAGACCAGGGCCGTGAACGATACACGATACGAGGCCGAGCTTTGCCAAGGCAGCTAGCTCCCTAATCTAGAAGACCTAGACGGGCAAGACGGTGACAGTAAGATTAGCATCTCTCTAGCGGTCCATCACTGCAGATGCAACGTGGGCCGATTGTACTCCTGCGTCCAGGGTTGTAATCGTGGCGACCTGCCAGGTTCAGTCTGTCCAAGCGCCCCTGCATGGGCTGTGCTGTTGTGGTTCATTTCCCAGATGGAAAAGTGGGTTTTAGAGTGGCCGACCGTTTGTCTGCTGTCAACTCGACATTGGTCAGTTCCAATAGGACTATTACCATACCCGCGGAGTATGTGACCAGCTTACAGCATAGTCCTGTGCTTATTATCTGTTATGGCAGTTAACAAATCCTGTCATCTCACTCTATATCTACCAGAACTATATCTTCTGAAAGGATCCGTAAGAAGGCCTTTGTCAAGTATAACGATGACTGTTGGCTCTAATACAATATTTAAACTGGGCCAACTTCATGCAGTTTTATTCACCCCATCAAAAACGCCCGAGGCCCGTACAGTTTTATTACAGCGTGTTTTGCACATGAGGCTAGCCAGTTTGAGGAGGAGATCTTCCGGTATTTTATATACTATGCAAGCAAAACGGGCAAAAAAGTACCATACACACAGCGTTTCGCCGTGGTTAAAAATACATTTAGCCCTTTCCCATTGCTACTTACTATTTTGAGTTAGGCCTCGCATTTAATGTCCTAATTGAGGTCAAGTCAGGAACATATCCAATTTTTTAAGACGCCGTGTCTTTGAATCAGGTAAGAAAAGAGAAACGTGCAACTGAGACAATTTTTGATGAGATGATGTTGGTAACTTAGTGGCGGGGTAAAGCTTCACGCGTAAAATATAGTATACTACATAGTACCATAGTACTGTGCACTTCGGCTCTGTCACTTGGTGAATGAGATGGGACGAACTGGGCAAAGCTAGGCTAGCTGAGGAAAAGGTTTAGGTTCAGGGCTTGCCGGGGCTTTCGGATACCCCTGACTATTCACCAATAATTGGCTTTTTAAGCGGTGCTAGTCTGATCCAATGAGAGGTCCATAACTTGTGGCTCTTGTCAGCCCAAATTGGTTCGTTGATCTCAGCTTGGCCCAGCCGTTGCCCTTCAATCTCCTCAATACGAGTTGAAACCAACGAGACAGCGAGTCAGGGAGCGGGAGACTGTGCGTTTGGTGGCCTCCGAATACCATGCAACATGCTTGTAAAATACCTACCCAACAGACTTATCGCAGGTCACCGCTAGAATTTTTTTTCAAAATATCACAATTCACTGTCAGCAGTAAGTGGATTACCCGAGTTAACAAAGCGGTGCATGCTCGGATGTTTTTGCTTGGATAGACACACCGCATATAGGGGTCAATTACCACGAGTTTGAAGGCATTCAAAGATCGCATTTTCGTTCTTACTCGCGAGGAAAAATCTCTAATGCGTCGCGATGCCAATAGTTTTACATGCCACTTTTTGTGGCGCAATGTTCCAGCTTCCCGGGACCCCTCTTCGCTTTGCCAAGAGGCCATCACGATACCAAGCAGGTGGTGGTGCTATTTGCGTCTTTGTCCAAAAGCTATACTGTAGGTTTCCGATCTCCATCGGCGTTCAATAACGACAGTCGGAATGTGGACCAGGAATCTGGGCGTCCGTATTCTTTGATCGGCTATAACGGTTTGTCCAATGGTGCCGTGCAGCCGGTAGTGGGGATAAACTAACACAACCGAAACGAGCCAACGCGCGCTTCTACTTCATACTGGTATACCACAGTACTTATCATTGCAAAAGCAGATACTCTTGTTGGAACCAACACGATGACAATCTGCCCCTACTGTCGTCTGGCTTTGTGGTCCTCACAAACATACATACACCGCCTTGACAACATACGGTGTGTGTTGTTCGGTGGGACTGGATTATAAACGGCACTTCAAAACAACAGACGAGAACACAATAGCGCCGGCCGTGGAGTGCACTAAGAAATAACCCCTCCAGACTTCAGAGGATCCCGGCCCACACTCCACCGGTTGCCAATGTCAAGCGTGTCATGTTCATGCCAGGCAATTCTCCGAGAGAGCTCGGATCCAAGCGAAGCCAAGGACGGATGGCACAACGACGTGAGAAAACGTGCCATGCCAACTGCGAGATGATAGCTGGTTGTTTACTGTTGACTGTAGTGCCAAGGCGTGAAGTGATATCAAACCCCGCAATACGAGAGATCAAGAAATACCTACAGTACCTGATCAGAGACCAGCCAACTACGATGAAGCCATACACTGAAGTCTGACTATTATATTCTATTTCGGTGTGTGCGCCATTACAGCAAACCCTGCCGCCCTACCAAATCGTCGTATAGAGGGATTCTCGATCTCTTGGCTGTGAGTATCTGAACCAACTACAGGTATCGTATGTCATCATGATATGCGCGTCATTAGTGTTGAGCCCTTGATGAAGTTTAAGCTACTCTCACGAACTTCGGTCAGCCGATGGAAGCGTGTGCTAGCGTTACATCCTGCGTAGCCAAGGCGCTAGGTAGAACTGTCATCGAAGCTGCAGTAAGTATGTCACATCAAAGCTAACACTCACCTGGAAAGCTGAGGTTCCGTATTCTCCTGAGAGCGAGCTGTACAAGACAATAGTGATAGTGATTTGACTACGGGGAGAAGAACTGAATATATTGTTGAATGCGCCACAAACGTAGTGTATTCAAATCCTCACTATGTCGATCAGGCTGAACCTCAACGAGCAAAGGAAGTAAATCGCGTTCTACCTCCTTATTAAAAGAACCGTAAGCGTCGCCTTGTCTAGCCTACCTATACGAGTTCAATTTATGCAATTGTAGCTTGGCACGCCCGTGAGCGATCTGGCTCGTTCGATCAGTTATTCGACGACACTACATTGCAGTCTCACCGCAACATAGCAGACAAAACAGCATTGTCTAGACCTGACATCACTCCTACACACCCTCGAGCCATCTTCAGCCTACATCGCGGTCATGGGGTCGCGAACAATCCATAAATAACAATCGCAGCGAGGTGTTCATCCAGCCTGATGCCGCTTGTTGAAGCTCCCGGAACACCTGCTGATTGAGGCCAAAGGACCGAGTGCTTAGGGCTGATGTAATTAAGCCCGCCCTAGGCATTAATTGAAATGGTTGCTTGGCGTCTTCGAGGGAAGCCTAGCATTGATAGTTAGAACCGCGATATTAGTTACGAAGATGACAGACTCAACTTGCCAAGCTGAAGGACCAGCCAAGGTTCAACTACCCTCAAACAGGCCGCGTTCACTACCTAACTGCCGTATTGGATACGCGGTAATCACATCAACACATATACGGTCTAGTCGACGGCTTCCCAGTTGCAAACGGCTCGTGAAGATAAGTCGCCGTTTGTCTGGTATCCTCTCACGTCAACTTTAGCCGAAAAGTGAGTGAACCTTTTGAATGGTCTCCATACACGAAGTCGTACAGAGACACGCCCATGGCGGAATATATTGGGACTATGAAACCTGGCGTGGCGGTCTTTGTGACTCTCGATAACAGGTACGCGAGACAAACAGTGAGATTGAGTTTTCGTACGAACTGCGGAGAAGTAAGATCTATAGAAATACGGACATAAGTGTCTCAACTCGGGAGCGGAATTATTGGAAAATAATGCTACTTCACGTAAGCGATTAGTATCAAATCTGGTTTTGTTTTTCATTAGCCCATGTCTCAGAATTATCGGCAACTACGTCACTCATCTTTCTTCAGCTGCTCGTTATGTCGAAGAGGCTTGAAACAATTGGCGGTATGATTCACACTAGTCAGCCTCAGCTAGAAAAAACAACTTCATAAATGAAATAGCCATTTGGATTATTACTGCATTCGGGAAACCATGCCTATAGAATAACTATTGTTGATGGCTTCAGCTATACCCATTCCTCAGTCTCGCTATCACCCTCAACAATTTCTATGACTTCAACGTCGCACTCATCTTCCTCCTGTTCCCCCCTTACAATAATCTCCTGATTGACAAGATCGACCAGAGCCTTGCCGGGCACATCGTCTTCTGATGCATCGGCAGGCTTCGCGTCGTCCATCAGAAAGTCGTTCTCGTGTCCAATTTCTTCCATTAAATCGAGGATAAAATCCTGGCGTAGATACGGACCGCGATTCCCCCACATGCCCTTTCCTAGCAGGCTTGATGGTGCATTACGAGGGTCTTGTTGTTTCCAGGATTGTCGGAGAACAGCACAAGCAAACCAGAGCCAGAGATATCGAGTCCGAGGCTGCAGTTCGCCGCGGAACTGCTGCTGGACTTGATCCAAATCCTTGCCACGTATTGGAGTTCCTCGTAGAAGCCTTGTGAAAGGCTCTTTGCTCTCGTGGACCCATGCCGGCATTGACGTCTAGGCCACGCCTACTCGTAGTAAACAGAGCCATGAACGCGTGATTTGAGGAAGAAGAGTTATGTGCCTGTCGTTGACGATATAAGTCGCGTAGTCTGTCGTGGGCCTTAATAGCCTCCTTAATTTGAGCGGTCTTTTCAAGACCGAGGAAGACCCCGATAGTACCCCCTTCGCTCAGGTGCTCTTGCTGTTCTAATGCAAGGGCATTCTGTTTACTTTAACTTCGCAGTTGGTGTCCTGTGGCCACGTCGCCCCAATAAATGGTCAATAGATCGTTTGAGCCTCTTCCAGATCGCATCGGCTTCAATTGTGAAGCGAAGGCTAGTCTCCCTTAGATGTTTTCTCTTTGCGTCAGGGCTGTTGGGCATAGTTGGGGGCAGCTCCATGGTGGGTGAACCCGAACTTGGGTCTTTTCTCTTGTCGGCGTCCTTTATAATCAATCAGCGGATAACATTTGAATAAACAAGGGATTCTCAATTAATCACAAAATTACGAGTTATAGTCGCGTTTATTCATTGAGTGAATAAATAAAAGAAAGTTCCTAGAATAACGTGTCTGTGGGACACCCCTAGACTTAGAATATACATGAACATTCTTAGAAGGCTCTATGAAAAAGGTGTCTAGAAGGAAGGTGTCCCGCAGGGACATAGTCCCCAGGATCTACAACTTGTAACATACCTAGGTAGACAGTTAATTCAATCATCTTCACAACAAACTACGTGGCCTACCAATTCTGACCTCCAGTACAGGCACCTTACAGCTTGGTAGCTAGCGATTGGCCATCAATCAGCCTCGCTCCTTTTTGTCATTTACAAGGCTCGTTACATCAATCAGACGGCGCCAAATCTCTGCCCAGCTGGGAATGGACATCTTAGGCCCGGAAAAGATTGACATGCTCCTCTCTAAAGGCCACGCGACGATTGGGTCATGTGAGGACATCAAAATGCCAATGTCATTTAAGTCCCGAGGAAAACAACACAAAAATATTCGCGTCCAAGCAGCCCAGCGCGTTTTTCTCCCTCCAAATTCAATGACTACAATTCCTGTGACCTATAAGACACCAAAGTTTGGACAAGATCTGCTATTTGAGTTAGCTATGTGGAATAACTTGGGGTGTTTTGCCGCGTTGGCGAACGCTAATATGGATTTCGTCATCGTCCAAAATGATTCCAACAAGACAATTCAAATCCCCGCAAAAACTACAATCGGCTCCTTGTCGTCCGTTGACCGAGACTGCAACGCTTACCAGGTTGCGGAACCCCTGGCAGAGGAATTTGCCCTGCGAAACCCATATCAACTTAGAATATACATGAACATTCTGACCTCCAGTACAGGCACCTTACACCCTGCAACCCCCTGAAGACATTATCCGCGTAAACCTTTCGTTCAAGTGTTTGAAAAAGTCGTCGTTCTTGTATTCATCAGGAATACCGACCAAGAGCTGGGCAATCCAGGAGTAAAAGGCGCCGTACTTGCGGTGACGGTCCGTGTTGAACTCATCGGCCAAGTTGGGCGGGGATACATACCAGGTATACCGGTTAAAGGGATGGCTCAGAATTGAGCGGGCAATTTCGTAGGCAACGATACGCCTAGGATCAGGCTCCTTTATGTATTCAGGAATGAGGGCTTGGTTTCTTAGCACCTCAACAAAGCGAGAAGTTTGCTTCGAGGCTGCAGGCAAGAAAGAACGACGGCTCGTCTAAAGGCAGCAAGATCGGTTTTGTGTTTATAAATTGATCTCATATACTAGATTTTCTGGATACTCGACGTACTCATACCATGGAATGAATGATGCAGACTACACCGCAAGCACACAGGACATCAATTTGACAATTCAAAAGACTACATGTATCAATTGATTTTACAGTAATTCCTTATGAGGTGTGGCATGATCCTTGCCAGATAGTACAACGCCCCAGCGACTCGAAATCAATGAGAAACGAAGGGCCAGCATAATCCAGGCGAGGCAAAACTCCGATATCTGCTATATCATGACAGATGACTAATTAAATAATGCCCTGTAGGCGGCATGCTGCATCGCGATCGTATATACGTACTAACTCTCAACCTCTACTAATCTCCAAACCATTCTATCTCAATCGTCGGACGTCACAAACGCATACTCCCAGAAATCATTCGGTTTCTTCTGACCAGGGGGGGCCTTGAAATCTTTATTCCCGGGAAGGTTATAGTCGTACGAAGCAATTGGCGGCTCCGTGAAGGGGCCGGCGAGGTCGTAATTATAAATAAACTTCTTCTTGCCGTCGGCTGCGACTTCGGTACGTGTGTTGGGCAGTAGGGCCTCTACTGTGATGCGAGCATTGTAGTCGAGGGAAGCCATCAGTACCCATGCGTTGATACCTGTCAACTCGATCCTGTGCTGATAGGGGTTGACCCACTGCGGCGTGCTCTTTATGGTGGTGTTTGGGTCGAATTTCATCCCTGAGGTATACCAATCTATGACTGTAGTGCATGAAGTTAACGATTTGCTAGGTTTTTACATGATGGTCTAGGTGGGTATGAAAGTCGAGAGCACGTAGTTTTCAGTTCAGGAATGGAGGTTTTTGCCCCTATAAGAGAGCAAGTGACAGGACAAGGGAGTTGGATTTACTCACTCTGGCTAATGAGACTCTTTACTATGGCAAAACTACGCTCTCCCGATGTCGCCTCATGAGGCGGCATAGGGCTGGAGAACACCTCCATGATGCTGGCGTCCTCCCAGTTGAAGCCTGCTTTGCTCCAAAATTCGTAGAGGCGGGTTCGTATTCTTTCTAGCCTATCACGGATTGGGGTGTGTCGTCCGCTGGCATTAGGTTTGGGGGAACGGCGAGAATCGATGATGGCGTATGATTCCAGCTGATTGAAGTAGTCTGGTTGCTCGGGAAGAGGCTGCGAGAACCATATGACGATGATCCAATCACTGCCCCATTCGTCTTCGACCCAGATGGGCAAAATGACCCACGGCCGCTTTGTTATGTCGGCGAAGAACCTGTAAGTCAGCTCGGTGGATCCTTGGTAGACGGGCAACTGATAGTCTTTATGTTCCATTATTTTGTACATGGTATCTTTTGCGGATTCGTCGGCACTCCACAAGTCTGGGCCATTCGGGGATGCGATGAGTAGATAATTGCGTACCGCTTGCGGCATGCACTTCCATAAGTGGTCGAATGCGATATCTAGGGCAGCCGCTTTGATAGGAGCGTTGCGAGAGATCTGGAGACTCGAAAGAGCACTCCGTGTGCGGAATGTGTGATTGACATAGCTCGGGTAGGGAACATCTCGTTTACGCCTCTTCTCCTGGGGGATTGGATCGTAGGTCCCATCTGTGACTGTCCATCCGTGCGACATGCGCAACTGGTATTCAGGTATCGCAATTGGTTTCTTGGCCTGTTCGGGATTTTGCTCCCCAGAAGTAGAATCCGGCTTATCCATATTTCTGTTGCTGTCTTTCGCGTCTATAATCTTGCCTTTGAGTACCTGACGCCAGGGTAAACTAAGCGGTCTTGATGTGTACCGTTTTAGGCGACGGGAGTGTCCTTACGAAAAAATCTATTGGCGTGGAGTCTGGGTGTGGACGACCGAGCGAGATGAGGATCACTCGTCCACCAAGGTAAGTTTCTAAAAATCCGGGTTGCCCAGCTTTGAGGATATTCCTAGAATGAAGGTGGCTACAACTTAAAAATGTCGAACAATGGGCATAGCTGATACCAAAATATGCATTCCTAAAGATACCCGGACCAGGTGCTTTGGGATACTGGTTGCGGGCGAGCGGTCTTTGTCACCACAGGCTCGAGGTCTCAGAGCTACCTTCTTTGTCGATGACGAACGTTTGCAAGCAAAAAGTGAAAAATAAGAGAAGAACAGAAACGGAAAAAGAAAGCTACCTACAAACATGGAGGTAGTTCTAAGTACGAGAGTAAAACATGGCCTCCATAAGAGACGGCTGCGAAGCCTGAATCCATGGTGCTTTCATTGTGGGAGAAGCTTAGCATATCTTATCAAGGTATCTCATCAACTGACGGTGCCTGCCTCAGCTTACATACCGAATAATTCGTGATAAGGACGTGCCCGAAATGGTAGGCCGCCTTAGCCTTTTTGATATTGGAAATGATGTTCGTGTTTCTAGCCCATGGGCATCGATCGCGATAGAGCAGACTAGTTGCACATATGGGTAGAAATGATCTTACCTAAGGGGTCCATCAGGAACATTTTATGAAAGGAATTAAGATAATTAATAATCTAGGTAGTATTAGGTTTTGCGTCGACTAATAATCAACCATTCTAGTTTGTAGACTGGACTTCTTATCATAAGGTCCGAGCGATGAGAAATGAGGTCATTTAGTTTACATCTGCGGGATAACACCGATATCTAGTTTTATCCCTTAGTAGCATATATATCCAACAAGCTAGGTAGGGTGAAATATGCATATATAACGAATAATGTACGGGGGAGCAACCACCCGTTAAGGTCATATCAATTAAACAGCCAGGCGCGTCCCAGTTAATTGCGTCGCGCTTTCGCAAGGATACACGACAACCACCGCGTTTTATATAATCTGACTATGAGCTCGAGGTACCTCACTCATACCACTTCATTCTCTTATTCTCTTATTCTCCACGTTGTTACTAGCAATTCGAGAGCAACTCAAGCCTAGATTGTCTTCGATATTGTCCTGCGTATTATACTAAAATCAGATCTCTGTCTTGCCCGCCACTCACTCATTCTAGACATCTCTTAGACTATATATCGCTGTGCCATTTATTGCTGCTTGAGTGCCGGCGTGGGTTATATATGTCACTGGCGCTTGTCGTTTGATACCTATCACGTAAACCGAGTTGTTGTAACTGCCGCATTTGTCAAAATGGGCGAGAAACGGACCCCAGCCAAAACGCCCTCGTTGTCGAGGCAGCCCAGCTCTGCTGCCTCTGCTTCGTCCTCGACAGCAACACGCAAACAACAGAGCATTTTGGGTTTCTTCGCTAAATCCTCTCCTACCGCCCCCAAATCTACTACCACCACGCCTACCGCTGCCTCCGCCACCTCGGCTCGCTCTTCCTGCCTTCAAGAAACCACAAAAGCCAATTCGCTCCAGTTGAACAAGAGCAAGAAGCGCTCCAACCCCACGCCCGTTCCCAGCAGTGACGCTATAGAGCCCTCCAGCTCCCAAGAGAATCACCGGTCTAATAGTGTTACACCCACAAACAAGGTACCTAGCTTGAACCCCCGTCTGCACCCTTCGGTTTCGCTTGCTAAGAGTGATGATATATAGAAGCCGGTTGCGCCCGCTAAGATCGTCATGGGTAGCAGTCCTTCGCGCAAGGTATGTTCGACTCGATCGCACTCTTCCGTGGCTAAGTTCCTTCAGCTAACATAGATGGTGTCCCAGGCCAAGAAAAGGGTCAGCTATGCAGAGTCTTCTGATGACGATGACGATGAAGACGTTTTTGCCGCTCTGGAAGTAGCACGCTCGCGACGTCGTGGTGGTCAACGGGCCAAACCAATCGTTGAAGAGGATGAGGATGACTACAAAGAGGTAGACGAGGGAGCTGCTTATGAGGATGACGACGGTATGTCCTCAATGAGAATTATGTGCTCCTTGAAGCAGCAGATCCTAACATTCACGGCGTCAAGATGAAATGGCCGACTTCGTAGTATCAGATGACTCGGACGCTCCGTCCAAGAAGAGGAAGCGACCAACCAAGACTGCGACGGCGCGAAAGCGATCACATGCCTCGCCGCCCATCCGGAATAAGGAAGACAGCGACGTAGAAGTGGATGATGAGCTTCTAGAAGATATGCCCTCGACCTCAACCGCACAGAAATGGGCCTACGATCCCGACAGTGTTGACCCTGTCAAGCCGAGGGCGGCATCCACGCCAAAACAAACAACTAGTAAGGTCAAGGCACATACGCGCGAGCCCGAGGAGCGATACCCTTGGCTTGCTAAGATCACAGACATCAATCGTCACCCGCCGGACCACCCTGACTATGATCCCAATACCGTGTATGTGCCGCCTATGGCCTGGAATAATTTCTCCGCCTTCGAGAAGCAGTATTGGGAAATAAAGCAGAAGCTCTGGACCACAGTGGTCTTCTTCAAAAAGGGCAAGTTCTACGAGCTATACGAAAACGACGCCACCATCGGCCACCAGCTTTTCGACCTAAAACTCACAGATCGTGTTAATATGCGCATGGTCGGTGTTCCAGAGAGCTCGCTGGAGATGTGGCAGAACCAGTTCATTGCCAAGGGATACAAGGTGGCACGGGTTGACCAGATGGAGACGGCCCTCGGTAAGGAGATGCGTGAAAGGGATGGCGGCAAGGCGAAGAAACAAGACAAGATCATTCGCCGCGAGCTTGCATGTATCCTTACGGGCGGAACTCTCGTCGACGGCAGCATGCTGCAGGACGATACAGCCACGTACTGCGTGGCCATCAAGGAGTCCGTCGTTGGTGACCATCCAGCCTTCGGAGTCGCTTTTGTGGACGCGGCTACCGGCCAGTTCTTCATTTCCGAGTTCGAAGATGATGTCGATCTTACCAAATTCGAGACACTAGTTGCTCAAACGAGCCCACGAGAGCTTCTTCTGGAAAAGTCGCGTATATCGACCAAGGCTCTTCGCATCTTGAAGAACAACACATCGCCAACTACCATTTGGAACTACTTTAAGCCGGGGACTGAGTTCTGGGAGGCTGAGTTGACCCGTCGTGAGCTTGGCTGCAATGGTTATTTTACGTCAGACGACAATGATGACGAAGAGGTGTGGCCCGAGACTCTGTCCGAGTCCAGAGATAAGGACCTGTTGATGTCTGCACTCGGTGCCCTTGTTCAGTACTTGCGTGTGCTCAAAATTGAGCGCAACCTACTGTCTCAACGCAATTTCACTTGGTACAACCCCATCCATAAGAACGGAACACTCATTCTGGACGGTCAGACTCTGATAAACCTCGAAATCTTTGCCAACTCTGTTAATGGCGGCGTTGATGGCACTTTATTCTCCCTGCTCAACCGCTGCGTTACCCCATTTGGCAAGCGGTTGTTCCGTCAATGGGTCTGCCATCCTATGTGCAATATCCAAAAGATTAATGAGCGACTAGATGCGGTGGACATGTTTAACGCGGACGTCAGTGTGCGCGAGCAGTTCTCCTCTCAGCTCACCAAGATGCCCGACCTTGAGCGTTTGTTGTCACGGATTCATGCGGGTGCTTGTCGACCTGAAGACTTTGTCAGGGTCCTAGAGGGGTTCGAGCAGATCGAGTACACGATGAGCCTTCTCGGTGCTTTCGGCGGAGGAAACGGTCTTATCGACCGCCTTATCTCTGCCATGCCAGATCTTAACGAACCTTTGTCATACTGGAAGTCGGCTTTTGATCGTAAGAAGGCCCGAGAAGACAAGATTCTCATCCCGGAGCGTGGGATTGAAGAGGACTTTGATTGTAGCCATGATACAATCGTCGGCATCAAGGACGACCTACAATCCTTGCTTGACCAGAAGAAAGCCGAACTGAAGACCAAGTCTATCAAATTTACCGACGTCGGCAAGGAGATATATCAGATCGAAGTACCCAAATCCGTCAAGGTTCCTAAGGATTGGCAGCAGATGTCTGCGACCGCCAGCGTCAAGCGCTACTACTTCAAGGAACTAACTGCTCTCGTTCGGAAACTACAAGAAGCCGAGGAAACACACTCGCAGTTGCTGCGCGACGTATCACTCCGCTTCTCTCAGCGGTTTGACGTTGATTACGAGGTTTGGCTACAAGCTATACGCATCGTATCTCAGCTGGACTGCCTGGTCAGCCTTGCCAAAGCATCGTCTTCGCTAGGCGAGCCCAGCTGCCGCCCTATCTTTGTTGATGAGGAGCGCAGCGTCGTCGAGTTCACTGAGCTTCGACATCCGTGCATGCTTAATACAGTTGATGATTTTATCCCCAATGACATTGTTCTTGGAGGTGATTCCGCCAAGATCAACCTGCTGACGGGTGCTAATGCTGCTGGTAAATCCACGATCCTCCGAATGGTAAGCCTCCACTAGTATTTCAGTTTTATAGTCCCTCTGTGCTAACATTGATAAGTCATGCACAGCCGTTATTATGGCCCAGATTGGCTGCTATGTGCCAGCTTCTACGGCGCGGCTCACACCTTGCGATCGTATCATGTCACGACTTGGTGCTAACGACAACATTTTCGCGGCACAATCGACATTCTTCGTCGAGTTATCAGAGACCAAGAAGATCCTTTCAGAGGCGACCCCGCGCTCTCTCGTCATTCTCGACGAGCTGGGTCGGGGCACCTCGAGCTACGATGGTGTCGCGGTGGCACAAGCCGTCTTACATCACGTGGCTACGCATATCGGATGCGTGGGTTTCTTCGCAACGCATTACCACTCCCTTGCCACGGAGTTCGAAAGCCACCCAGAGATCCGGGCCAAGCGGATGCAGATCCACGTCGACGACGAAAACAGACGCGTGACATTCTTATACAAACTAGAAGATGGCGTAGCGGAGGGAAGCTTTGGCATGCATTGTGCGGCCATGTGCGGTATCGCTAATAGAGTGATCGAGCGCGCCGAGGTTGCTGCTAGAGAGTGGGAGCACACGAGTAGACTTAAGGAGAGCCTCGAACGGGCTAGGGAGGGATGTTATATACCATTGGGTGTCTTGAGCGACTTGGCTGCGCTTCTCGACGAGGAGAAGAGTGGTGATATCGCTTCGAAGAGTCTGGATGTGCTTGCGCGGGCTATTGAGGCCTTGTAACCAAAAATGGTGGTGCTCTGGGTGGGAAGGGAATATACCCCTGAATATTTGGTCCTGGATTACCTACCTACTTTCCTGTAGGGTTGGTCGATAGATTTGCTGAAGGAAGGCAGCTTCTGTGTGTGTTTATGTATGGCGTTGGGGCTAAAATGATGGATGGAATCGGTAGATAGCTGGATGCTAGCATGCTGTATAGGTATTGCTAATATGAATACAAGAACCTAATGTCGATGGAAGTCTCATTCGTCCTTTACGGTGTTGGCTGGGTTGAGTGGTACTATCTGAGCCAGAAGAATGATTTGGTGAGATAATTTGACGCATCGCATTCTTGGGAATGCATTCGCAAGAAGGACCTGTAATCTTGCCTTTAGCTATTTTTCTTACCTTTCTGCCTCGTTGCCTGCTTTATTTGATAGCACGGCAGCATTATTTGACAACTGGGTATGTCTGGCGTACATAAAGATTTGAGGAGTCCCTAGGTCAACAGCATATATGCCTGTCTGGATGAACACGAAGGTGAGAGTACTTCCTAATAGAGCTGTGCAGTCACGGACAAGATGTCAAAGCCAAGTTGAGATATCATGGGTACTTCAGCCCACTTGTTTCTTTCTATTCAGAAAACAAATCTCCAAGGTCTGACACATACATAATCGTCTGTCTCATGACACCTCTTTCATCTTCATTTCATGAACCCCATCAGACGACTTCGATTTCCCATCCGATCCCCCCTCCTCGACATCGCTCGCGCGCGGATACGCCTCGACGGCAATCTGATCGAGGTCCCAAACCGTCTCAGACAGTAACGTCTCCCTGGCAGGGAACGCGTAACTAAGCACCACGTACAAAAATATCGACGTGACGAAGCCGAACATCCAATTAAAAGTATATAAATTCGCCAACCCATCGTTGATGTGCACGGCCTTAGGTCCGCTGATACTGAGCCCGAGACCAGGGAGTAGCGGAGCCACGGGGACGATAAACGCGACGGCTGCGCGCCAGTTAAAGCCTCCTATGTATCTGTATCTGCCGTCCGGATTATACAGAGCCGGGATATCCACCTTCTGCTTCTTGACGAGCCAGAAATCAGCCGTCATAATACCTGCCAAAGGCCCAAGGAATACGGCATACCCGCCTAAAAAGGCGAGTAATGTCTCAGCCGAGCTGAGGATCTTCCAGGGAACTAATACCCAGCCCGCGACGACGGCGGCAATGAAGCAGCCGCGCCGAATATTCACCCAGCGAGGAAAAAGCACGGTGAGATCATTTGCCGCAGAGACGGAGTTGGCCGTGATATTGGTGCCGACTTGAGCTAGATACCAGGCCAGCGCGGCGAAGAAGGCGGCTGCTCGACCGCCGGAGCCGTAATTCAGCCATAGGGAGATGATGTCTAGCGGATTCCAGAGGTAGTCACCCGTGAAGACGTGTGCGGCTGACGTTGTTACGATGCCGATTACCCCGCACACTGTGAAGAGGATTGGCATTGCGGGTAGTTGCACGAATTGCCCGTTGGGACTCCGTGCGTACCGTGTGAAGTCTGGCATGTTTACGCTGAGCGTCGACCAGGTCCCTGTTACGGCTGACATGCTTGAGAGCCAGAGGTAGGCGTATTCTGCCCGGTTTTTCGTTAGTGAATCACACATCGCCCAACCCGAAAGTTCGACACAAATCACAAGAAAAGAGATCACTCACCCGATCCGCTAACAGTAGCCTTCTGCGAAAAGATCTCGCCGCCACCGCCAGCTTTGCGGACGGACCAACCGAGAAGGGCGAGGGCGGAAGCCGGGGCCGCGACTAGCTTGATCCAGAACAACGGCTTCAGCTTCGTCGGGTGGATGAGCAGGAGGGGTAGCTGGATGATCCAGAACAGAAAGTAAGAGATGAAGCCCTGCGTGGTGAGGCCGGCTGACTTGGGTAACTGATTCGGGATGTCGTTGTATGAGGGCGCCCAGGCGCGGAGCATGATTGTTATACATTGTGCGCCGTTGGCACCCTAGTTGCTTGTTAGAGGATCTACTCATACAACGAGGTGATATATCTTATAACTGGGTTGGGGTTCGCACCTGAATACCAAGCCAAAACATAGCGAGGACAGCCCGACTAACGATAGCGAAATAACGAAGGTAGTACCCGAAGCTACTCGTCGCAATTACGGAGAAGGGCACGTGCAGCCGGGACCCGATAGCGCCGTTAAGCACGATCGGGATAGCTACTACAAAGTTGCCGAGGAACATGATGGGGATGGCCTCCCGCCACGATAAGCCGACGGCCAAGATCGCGGATGCGGTCTGCCATGTTGTCAGGTTCAGCACGTCGGTGGCCCAGTAGGCGATTATGGTCCATGATCCCCAGTTCTGATGTTCTGGTGGGGTTGGATCTATTCTCTGTTAGAGTGCGGATGGAACAAAAGGTTCGCGTCATACCCATGTCTTTGTTCGTCCAGACGTGAGCTGGAGCGAGGGCTCCATTTTGCTTAGGGATCTCCCATGAGTGCAGAGATGTACATCTTCGCTTGATTTCGTGGGCGGATGGCCTCTTCACTGTCAGAGTCGGGAAGTTAGAAATGACTGTCTAGAATAGAGATTCGGGTCATTCTCAAGAAGCGCTATGGGTTATTGATGCTATAATCAGAAATACAGAACGGAAACGCGTACTGTTGGATTTGTGTGAATATTGTGAAAGGTTAGGCCATCCACCTTTGGAAAAGCAAGCACCTTTGAAGAGTATTGACTACTATCCTTTTCTTTGTAAGATAGCTCGCGTATAGCTACACTAAGAAGGCATCCGGGCATATTTATACGGTTCCTATCTGCTCCCCCGGTCCGAGCCCACGGACATTTCTGACTGCATAAGTACTGCATACGTACTACCACGAGACCCATGTCAAGTGATGTAGGTAGGTAATATCGAGTATAGCGACCCAAGTACCACCCAAGGTATAACGAACGCCTTAGCTGTGCCCATGTCCATGGTAAACGGTAGATGTTGGAATGAGTTATCACAAATAAGCCAATGACATAAGAGGTGCTTATCGGACATTGGCTGACCCCAGTCTCTCAAGTGGATAGGCTCCTCCACGCACGATCTTCATTTATCTGCATGAAAGAGGAACTGAGGTTGATAGGCAGCTGTCTTTTTTGGAATTGTTTCCCGCTAACGATAAGTCTAGGGCTTAAGAGAATGACAAGAGGATGGAAATAGGAAAAGAAAAAATAGGATGCAGTATGAACTGTGGGAGCTAGATATCCCATGATATGATTTCTCCCAATGCAGATAGGTAGTTACAATAAGCAGCCATGGTGACACACCGGTTGAGGAGGCTTGAAACAACCATTGGAACAATGGCATTCATTCCCAAAGCCATATTTTGATGTGAAGTGAATTCAGGTCTAGAACGCTCGGAATAGTTAAGATAGTGATAGCGCAAAAAATGATCCAAGCAATCAATAACTTAACCTGCATGCGTCTGCTGGCGGTCAACGCTGAATTCTCTTATATACTATAATGCTTATCCTAATAATGGTATAGCTACATAATTCGTCTTGCCGGGTCCATGCCGGTACAGGGGTCTCCAGTATGCAGCAACGATGAGCCAATTGAGTTTTCTACAATTGTAGAATCAATCATTCGACCCCAAGCCCATCCAGTCGCTACAGCGAGTTCAAAAACAACTCTTGTCCCGGGCTATGACGTCTCCCCGGCCCAATTGAGAGAACACCAACCGCAGTGCGCTTGCAGTGCTAGCCAGCAGCCATTATGAGCTTTCGGCCGGCCGGGAATGTCTTCCGCTCCCATGTTCTCGACCACATCTGCTGGCGATGCAGCCGCCAAATAACAATATCAACGCCGCCCCTCACTAGGCTATTCTCTCGAGCTGCTCCTCTCCGCCAAAGCCTCAGATCTACTCCTATACGTCTGAAAGCGGGCTATTTCGCCTCCAATGAGCTACCCATACGAGCTCCCGGAAGTACCACCAGTCATGACGTGAAATCGGACTCAGACCATCATCTCCCACAACACCGACGGCGCCAAAGAAGACAACAGCAACAAAATGCAGCGGCACGAGATGCTATATCCGGGGCTTCCTCCCAGGCGGCAACCGAAGACATCCTCCCCGCCAACTCCTCATCGACCCTAACCACCGAATCGACAAAACATCCCACAAGCTCCTTCCGCCGACAACTATCTCTCTACCTCTCGCTATCGAAGCCGCGACTGACTGTTCTCGTGGTACTAACAGCCATGGCACCATATGCGCTGTACCCGGTCCCAGATTTCATCTCGCCCTCCATAGGCCTCGACACACCATCTCTATCTCCGCTAACCCTCGCCTTCCTGACCACCGGCACAGCGCTCTGCATCGCCAGCGCCAACACCCTCAACATGCTCTACGAACCCACCTGGGACGCAATGATGAGTCGGACCCGGAACCGTCCTCTCGTTCGAGGTCTAATTTCCCAACGAAAAGCCCTCGCCTTCGCCGTGCTCGCCGCACTGACCGGCGTAGGCGGCCTATACTTCGGCGTGAATCCCACAGTCGCCTTCCTCGGCGCAGCCAACATAGCCCTCTACGCAGGGGTATACACCCCCTTAAAGCGTGTGTCCTGGCTCAACACCTGGGTCGGCGCCGTGGTAGGCGGTATACCACCTTTAATGGGCTGGGCCGCAGCGGCAGGCGAATACGCCACAGGCGACGGCTCGTTTAGAGAACTCCTACTCACCCCCGAGGCTATCGGCGGCTGGCTTTTCGCGGCCCAGCTCTTCGCCTGGCAGTTCCCCCACTTCATGGCCTTATCCTGGTCCATCCGAGAAGAATACAAGCTCGCGGGCCACCAGATGCTCTGCTGGGTGAACCCGGCGCGCAACGCCCGCGTTGCATTGAGATACAGCTTCGCCTTTTTTCCCATTTGTATCGGCCTTTGCGCCGCGGGCGTCACGGAATGGAGTTTTGCGGTAACGAGTCTGCCCGTGAATATCTGGCTTGCGCGCGAGGCTGTGAAATTCCGAAAGCACGAGGGCTTTAAGGGGAGTGCGCGCGGCTTGTTCTGGGCTAGTGTCTGGCATTTACCTGCCATCATGGTCCTCGCGCTCGCGCAGAAGAAAGGCATGTGGGGTCGTGTGTGGAGGAGTGTCGTGGGAGAACCTACCCCTGATGACGAGGACATGTATGATGAGGACGAAGACGATTGGGATGAGAACGATACAAGAGCTGCAGATGTCCGGGCTGCGCCTCGTATTGAATCTAAGTAAGGTTGAAGAAAACGTCAATACCAACTTGTAACATACTGTCTATCAAATGTACAAACAATTACATTGGGGGAGCAGGATCCGCGGTTCATGCGATGACTTAGCATGAGCGCATGGCATGGCAGGCATGAAGAAAAAACTACTCCATACATTTTATTCATTCATTGCATTCGCGACCAAGAAATCTGGCAAAAACTCTTCATTCATTTTTGATCGAGAACATCTCGATCTCGTTATCTGATTACCGGCGATGAATCCCATCCATTCATCCATCTCCTGATGATCATCAGCCCCGCTCAGCAAATCTCGTGCTAGGTATCTATCCGATGACTAAGGTATAAGTTGTACAGTGTATCGCTTCGCTTATGAGTTACCCCCCTTTGGTTCCGACTTGAGCAAAAGGGGAAAATGCTGCCATTACAAAAAACCAGCGATGCTGAGCTCCCAATTCGTATGTTTGTCGTGCCTGCCTCTCTAGAATATGCCCCCGCCCAATGACTTTGAAGAAAAAGAGTGAAAAAAAGAAAACCTCGGCCAAAGACCGAAGAAAGAAAAATTCATAAGTCAATAGACCCCCTCTCTCATTCATCCACACCATCTTTTCTGTGTTGTCGTCATCTCATCGTACCCCAACCAAGAGGATTAGAAAATGTATCATGAGGATGGACTGAAGATAATTATTCTGCAGGGTCCAAGAGTGAAAAGAAAAGAAGAAAAAAAAGAATCTCATCCAACTTCCTTATACGCCTTCCCTGACGGGAGAAAAATCCATTAAATCCAATGTTCATCGCCGCCGCGATGCCGCGAACGCCCCTGGTCCCGAACGCCGGGAAAATGTCCGATAGTTATGCATAAATTGGCTCAACTTGCTTGAAAATCGCATCAAAAGACAGGATAGGTAATAAACTGAATAGGGGAGGAAACGAAAGTCATATGTGTACGAGAAGAAAGGGGAGAAGTGACCAGGAGAAAGAATGTATCGCCACGTTGCCCCATCGAAGATATTAGTTCACATATTAGGAGCCGATCCGCGGGCGTGGCCGGGCCGGTTGATAATGGCCTCGATTCCCATGTCAACGCTGGGTAGACGCTGGCCGTTGCCCATGTAGGGAGAATTATCTTGCGAGTGTTGATGATGCGGGTGGTGGCCGTGCATAGCGGCATATGGAGCGGACGACGAGACGGAGGAACTATAGCTTGACGAGTAGCCGGCAGCAGAGCCGTAGGGCATCGTCATGGTTTGCATGCTATAGCCGCCATTGCCCGAGTGCTGAGAGTGTACGCTCGACGACGTCTCGGGGCTGCTGTACGACGCGTCGAGGTCATCTACTGGAGTCAGACCAATGCCGGAAATGCCGCTGTCGTCGTCATACCCATGCAAGTGACCCTGTTCGAGCCGCTCACGACGCGCCGCAGAACGCGCCGCCGATTGAAGGTTCTTAAGGCCGTTGTGCATGCACTATAAGGAATTTAGTCAGTTTTCTGTTCACCTCTCAATAAAATAATGGGCGGATGAGGGACTGAGAGGGAAAACATACCTTTTGCTCGACAACATTCCACTTCTCCCCAGTACGTGCTGCTAGGCCCTGCCACATCTCTTTGCGCATGCTCATGTACTCCTTGGCGAGACGTTCCAGTTTCCTGGCGTCCCAGTCGTCGGCGCCTCTGCGCTCCAGCAAGCGCTCATGGCGTTTTCGGCAAGCATTGGGCGACTTGTTGGGGAAGTACGTGCTCTGGATCTGCGCCCAATTGAGGCCCTGCTGCCGCGCGGTGAGCAGGTTATGGTCATCCTGCTGCGACCACGCGCCCGAAGACGGCCGGTGAGGCATAGGAGGGGGTGGCGGAGCGGCGACGGCCGCGGGGTACGGCTCATAAGCCTGTGTCGGCATGGGCACCGGGGCCGGAGCCGAAGGCGGCATAGCACTGTAGTAGCTTGTGTTCAGGTTCGTGTTCAAGGGGAGAGCCGTCGGGCGCGTGCTGTAGCTAACGGGCATGGCCGACGGCGCCAGGGATACGGGCAAGGGGTTGGTCGAGTATCGGCTCTGGTTTGAGCTCGACGAACGTGTGTGCTTCGGCATTTTTGTGGGTAGCACAGAATTCGGAGCAAAAAAATAAGGAGTATAAACGAAAGCGTATAAGCTAGAACGAGTACAGAACAGTGGACACACGGGAGCGCATCCGCTTCAGAATAGAAGCGATTAGGGATTAGCGACAGAGAGGCAGTCTGCTTTTTTTGCTATGCGACTGAAAAATAAGGTAGGACAGGGATGATAATTGTTTCTCGTTTTCGCCTGGAGAACTCAGATATGTTTCGAGATATAAAGTTGCTGTTGGAAAATGGGTTCTTGCAAAGATCTCTGACTCGTATCAAACGAATGAAGAAGATGATGAAACGAACGGCGGAGAATAAGGAAATAGAAACCAAGCCAGAACGTTAGGAAAAAGGGAAGACAATAGGAAACGGGCGGCTTGA
Source organism: Xylaria curta (assembly GCA_022495235.1). NCBI lineage: Eukaryota > Fungi > Ascomycota > Sordariomycetes > Xylariales > Xylariaceae > Xylaria > Xylaria curta. The sequence continues at coordinate 138,520 of MU375985.1, forward strand.
TGGTGTAGCAGGAGGGTCCGGGAAGGGAAATGTAAACAAGGTAGACCAGGTCGCGATATGGGCTCCTACTTATAAAACAGCCCTCTGGAGCGGCCATCGTCGAGGATGGGGCAAGCGTCCCACGCGAGCTCACTCGAGAAAACGTGTTGGTTCCGAGCGTCGTAGAGAGGAGCACCCAAGAGTCTGAATCTGAAACGTAGCCATCGAAGACCCCCCGTCTATACAGTAGTGCGGATGGGCTCAGAAGCTAGAGCTAAAGCGACAGACGACGTGGGGAAGAATGCAAGCAGAGACGATGAAACTTGTGTTGTGTATCTAAAAGAGCGGAAAGACGCTTCGAGGGCCGCTGATATTGGCTGGACCAGCTCGGAAGAGGCGTCTGTCTAGGAGTTGGGCGGCTAGAAAAAAAGGGTCCGGGGTGCTGGCGGCTAAGCGTGGATACACTTGGACACACTGGGTTCTGGTCTATGTCGAAAGAGGATAGATAGATGATAAGTACGGGTTGGGGGCACAAAAATACCATCACAAGGGTATCTAAGAAGAGACGGAAACCGGAAGGGTGCAGTGACTTGGACGATCAAAAATAGAAGAGGTGGATGGTATCATTAGCCGCCAGCCCTATCAGATGCCGTACACCATCGCGATGCGCGCGATAACGCAAACAACCGCGGAAGCAGAACCTTGAGAAGTAGACTAAGAAATTAATAGTTTATAATGATGATACTCAACCTGACCGAGACTTTTTCTCTTGTTGTGCTACTCAGATGAGCGTGTTGGGCCATCGGAGTTATCTGCTTGAGGTTGTCAAGCAGCGGAGACTCTACTTAGCTTTCAATCGACGAACGCGCTTAAAACTGGAACCCGTGGGTTGGACAAAGCGCGTGTATACCTTGCTCGAGCCAAGAAAGCTTCAGCCGGTAGGAAATCTTGGAAAATCTAAACGCGCTATAGCGCAGGCGACGGAAAATAAGGGTATATTAAGGTAGCTCCGTCTGCTGGGTTGTTGCATGCGGCATACTGATGTGATGTTGTAGTGGGAATGGAGCAATCGACATGGTATCCGCCGTGAGGGGACCCTTGACATTTCGTCGCTTCCTAAGGTAGTTCAAGTACCCCTCACACCTTCTTCCTCTGGACAGACCGTACCTCCCGAAAATAATATAGTAGGTAACTCATCAGGTATGGCTCGTCCCGCTCCCCCCACAGATACACCAACGAACAAAAAAGTATACATTGAGGTGGATACCGAAAAGAGATCCAGAGCACGACTTGGAACGAGCCAAAGACGGTACCTTGCAGAAAGGTGTCATACATGATGCGCCCAAAAGGGACCCAATTAAGGTAGCATACCATCGCCGCCGTACCCAGACACGCCTCGAAGGAGAACAGGAACTTGTGCGGTATTTGAGTCCTATAAGGGTAGAGCACGGTATTCGTCTACTTATCCCACCCATTCCACCCAGTCCACCCAAGGTTTATGTAATACGGGAATCGAATGCACCGAGGCGCTTGTCGTGAAAATACTAAGAAAATGGCCCGCCTGGTCGCATTGATTGCGGCCCGGTCTTTACTTACAATGGGAAGGTTGATATTACATTGCTATCATCGTCCCGCAGAACAAGATCATTTCGGAAGCTCATCTCATATTGGTAAATGGCAAATTCTCATATAAGTCGAAATATTAACAATACGCGGAACTTGAAACCGCTTTCAGCTTAAGAGAGAAACGAGGTGTGAGACAGAAACGGAAACACAGACATGGAGGTGAGGACGAAAACAGGCAAGGTGGAAATCTATACTACTTTACAGAGGCGCGCGTCTACGATAGTGCATGCAGCGCTAAGACTAACACTAGGACGCGATTGTCTATGGTCAGTCCCAGAACGGTTAGATGGGTCGAGCTTGCTAGCTGTCATAAACGCCCATGTCCCTCGCTTTGGCAGCCGAGTGGTTTATTTTGGGGCTCTGGACCATGGGGTCGTGATGCCAAGCATGCTAGTAACTGTTTGTTTCTTGAGCCTATTCCTGATTGATCCAAATTCGTTTGTTTCCCTTTGCCTTTACAGGCTGTTTATGTCTGTTGGTCGTTCATTGTGGGTGAGAGGTAGCATTTGGGATCCTTCAGTCGAAGCTGGTCAATGACGGAATTGAATAGACCAGAGCCGATGTGACATAATACCACATAGCATGGTATGACATTCGCGCCCGATGCCCAAGAGAGACAAGGACAAGACCGTCCATCAGTCGGCATCTTCCTGATTTGAATTGAGATTCTGCAGGGTACTACTCAATCAAAGGATTTGGAAATATCCTCGAGGGCGCTTGTTAGCCTGTTCGGTCGGAATGTCAAAACATACAAGCGAGTGCGCACGCACTTACAGCTTCTATGGCTGTCCGTCTGATGTCAAAGATATTTGCTGTTTCAAAATGTCTCTTGCAGGGTAACAGTGAACATGAGAAACCGTGCCATGCGAGCGATGAATTGGCTCAGCACGTGTTCGCCCCCATCGAGACTGGGACTGCAACCCAGCTGGGCCGGCATCTTGCGGCACCCGTTGGGGGCTTTGGAGCTTCAATACTACTCTCCTCTCGTCTCTCTATACCTCTCTTTGCCCGCCGGCGAGTCCCTTGACCGAGTCGCGTCATCTGTGCATCGGCAATCAACTACCCATTTTGGGGGCCGAGGTGTACCGTGAGTTTCAGAACGACTATACCTATGGTTCCTCTTCTAGCCTTATATTGTTTTCCGCAAGGCCCCGTGTTTCACAGGCCGCCGCGACGGTCGCCCATTCTCCCGGCCTCTAATCCCACGTTGTCGGGACCTGGGACGACTGCCATTTGTCTCGTTTATCATGGGTGGCATGATGTGCGAATTGAAGAGTCTGCTGTTGGTATATTCGTTGGACGATCGTTGATCATATTTGCGACGCCGGCATCCTTCCCGCGGAAAAAAACGAGCTTTCGAGAAGCGCCCGCGTATTTCTTTACTCAAATATATTTTGACAGCCCACGTAAAAGCCTGGTTCGCCCATGCATCCGCTGATTGGTAGTAGACATTATCAAAGCGAATTATGCCTAAGATCGACAATCTTCATTCGTGCGAAGCGGTCCAGAGTCTGCCCGAGGCTAAAGGCAAACAGAATTCGTGCAACATGATTCTCTTGTCTCTTTTTCGCCCTAAACTTTTATCCGTGCCGGTTTAGATCGAAGACGACAACACTCATCTAGCATCTCGCCGGTCTGACTTCTTGCTCGCAGTGAGAGGATTGATTCGCTTCTATAGGTCGCCCCCAATAACCCTTGCATCTCGATATGGCTTTCAAGTTACAGCAGCATGACGTTTCTGGCCAGAAGTCTCTTTCTAGCAAGACAGTCAACTACTTTTGGTCGCATAGACACCCGGTCTTCCGTACTGTTGTATCGCAATTGTAGATTCTCGTAGCTTTAGTATTGATTCTTGTTATCGTTGCTGTTGCACAAGGGGGAAGCTCTATGTACAACAGCAGGGTTATAGCTCTGGCTCTTATAGTATTAGTTACGGCTGCCCGGGTTCAGTTCCATCGCGTACAGCGGGCCAAGAAGTGAAAGGCTTCAATTTCAATTCTATGTTATTGGTCGTCAACTTGTCTTAACATTGATCTCACTAATTATCTAAGCTGGCATAGAGTTCTAGATAACGATAACGAAAACCAATCCGTAAACGAAGAATAGTTCCTAACCTAGGGAATTCTATCCGGCTCGCCGCCCGATTAAAGTGGATGTAGGCATTCAGGCTAAATGCAAATACCGCCGACCTAGCGGCCAAACAACCTCTACTAACACTTATACGATTTACCGATGCAATCGGACATCTACTCCGCATAAAGCTGCTTTGTAGTAAAGAAGGATGTAGATTCTTGATACTAACGATCACCGTAATTTGCACTGTCAATACGCCCGCAGAGGTAAGTAATCATTATGATATTTTTTCGTCTTCAACATAGCAAATCGTCCAAAGTAGATGCCCAATCCCAACTCAATTAGCTATCAAAACGTACATAATTCGATGAGCTTACCACACGTCCGGGACAACTCCGCAACATATGATGCTTATATTGAGCAATCCTTCCCTCCACATTCTATTTATCCCATCCCCATGTACCCCGCAAATAAGTGTCGACACTATGATAAGTTCAGGGACAAAAGTGCATAGAACCCGGCACCGTACCATGGCACCGGACGTACACCGATACGACACTGCGCGACTGGTATGGCTAGACTCGATGGCAAGAACAGGGTCGTCTGCAGTAGCCCCCTTGCTGGTAGTGAGGAGAGTGTCGAATTATTACGAAATTTGACCGAGCTTGTTTTTACGGCGACCTATAAGTATAAGTCAAGGGCCGCCAAGAGGAAACCATCATTGCAGTCTTGCAGCTCTCTGTAATACCAAGGCAACTTGAACTTGCCGAAGGGAAATCTAGTTCATCATGGGAGTGGCAGTCGACAATGCGGCCGTTTACGATGCCGCCCTGAAGCGGCGCCAGGGAATGATGGGTGCTTCGGGCCCCGGAGCCCTGGTCAGGAACTTCAAGGTGTTCCGGATAGCACTCTTCGCCTGTATCGGTGGAATCCTGTACGGCTACAATCAAGGAATGTTTTCAGGGCTCCTCGCCATGCCCGCTTTCCAATCTCGTCAGTATATTGGCCTCAGTTGCTAGGTTCAGGCAAATGTGCTAACAATTGCAAGACATGGGCGACTATGACCCGTTCGATCCCAACGCCGACCAAACAAAGAAGGGCTGGCTGACGGCTATCCTCGAATTGGGAGCTTGGATCGGGACTCTCATGTCGGGCTTCATTGCCGAGACCATCTCGCGCAAGTACGGTGTGCTGGTTGCCGTCACGGTGTTCGTGATAGGAGTCATAGTTCAAGCCACAGCCCAAACTGGCGGTCATAACGCGATACTCGGAGGTCGGTTCGTTACGGGGATGGGCGTTGGCTCACTCGCGGCTATCATCCCCATCTACAACTCCGAAGTCGCACCGCCTGAGGTCCGTGGCGCCCTCGTGGCTCTACAACAGCTCGCCATTACTTTTGGCATCTTGATCAGCTTCTGGATCGATTATGGTACAAACTTCATCGGTGGCACGACGCTTGGAAAACAGAAGGATGCCGCATGGCTTGTGCCCATAACCCTGCAGCTCGCGCCTGCCGCTGTGCTATTCTTCGGGATGCTCTTCAGTAAGAACTTCACCAAGTTTGCTTCTTCCTCCTAACATCCTCCATATATACTATTTATTTATAGCATGTTCTTCACCAATATGTAATAAAAGTCGCTGTTCATAAATAACCAAGTATACTAACATTAGACTTTTAAGTGCCATTCTCCCCACGTTGGTTGATTCATCACGACCGCGAAGCCGAGGCACGGGTTATACTGGCCAATCTCCGAGAACTCCCTCCCGATAATGAACTCGTCGAGCTCGAATTTCTTGAAATCAAGGCACAGTCTCAATTTGAGAAGCGAACTGGTAAGTCTTATTTCATCATCTCCTTCGCCTAAAATTAGAATGGAAGCGATATCGGACAAATACCAACGCACGTTGTAACTACATCTTCACAGAATAACTAACATGATATCTCAGTCGCGGAGCATTTCCCTCATCTCCGAGAACCAACAGCCTGGAACACGTTCAAATTACAGTTTGTCGCTATCAAGTCGCTTTTCCAAACGAAGGCAATGTTCAGACGCGTCGTGGTCGCAACTGTCACTATGTTCTTTCAGCAATGGACTGGCATAAATGCCGTGTTATACTACGTAAGCGACCACTTTGACTAAGAGAAAAAGGCACACCAGCTTTCCTACCGTCCAAAGTGAGGAGTGCTCATTGACACTATATGATTTACAGGCTCCCAGTATTTTCAAATCGCTCGGCTTGAACGACAACACAACCAGTCTGCTAGCCACTGGTGTTGTGGGAATTCTGCTATTTGTCTTCACGATCCCAGCCGTCCTATATATCGACCGCGTGGGCAGGAAGCCAGTCCTTACCATCGGAGCGATCGGAATGGCAACTTGTCACATCATCATCGCGGTCATCGTAGCCAAGAACGCAGATCAATGGGCTACACAGGCTGCTGCTGGGTGGGCTGCTGTTGTCTTCGTCTGGGTCTTCGTCATCAATTTCGGATACTCGTGGGGTCCATGCGCTTGGATTATCGTTGCTGAGATTTGGCCATTGAGTTCACGTCCTTACGGAGTGACACTTGGCGCTTCAAGGCAAGTAACTCTCAAGGTCCTTTTCTTCTTGTAATGGCAATAGCTAACTCTCCTTATAGTAATTGGGCGAATAACTTTAGTAAGTAATTTCCCAAAATATGCTTGTGATTTGCATTTGTAACATGAAAGTAGTTGTTGGTCAAGTTACACCCATATTGTTGAATAAGATTGGTTATGGCTCTTATATCCTCTTTGGTCTACTAACTTTTCTGGGCGCTGGGTTTATCTGGTTCTTTGTAAGTGATAGTACTAATTTATTTCCCTACGCATGATTGGCAGTAAACTAACTGCATACTCACAGGTCCCTGAAACGAAACGACTCACATTGGAAGAAATGGTAATACAGCATCCAAATCTTGCTCATCGTCTGACGGGTTATGCTGACTTTATAATTCACTAGGACGCTATCTTCGGCTCGGAAGGCACAGCTCAGGCGGACTTTGAGCGTATGGCGGAGATAAATCGCGAAATAGGGCTGACAGCGATGCTCCAGGAGCTCGGCAGAAGTGACAGCATTCACGACGCTACGCCAGAGAAAAAGTCAAAGGAGGAGGAAATGTAGGATGCTCACCATGTCATCGAAGTAAGCTACATTCGGAACTCCTCAATGGCGGTCTTTCTCTTTAGTAAGCCCTCATTTGGCTTTAGATACATTTTAGCTGCTAGATTCCGCTTGACTAGTCTTAGTAAACACTTGAATTAGAACAGATTCTCGAACTTGCATCTTCATTAGATTTTGAACTACATGTCTCTTTCCCGATTCCTTCCTTTACGTTGTCATATCTTCTATCATGATCTAAAGTCATGCAGGAATCGCCTAGCCCTTCTAGGCCGAGTTCGCGAATACAGATACAGATAGTTTTCAAAGAGTATTAATGAATGCCTGCTCCTTACTAATAGTCTATTGGCATCATTCTCACGCAGACAATGATCAACGGTATTCTTTTGATGACGATGTGTATTTCATGCCACATCCAAGACTACCTATTAAATGTTTCATGGCCTTCGTGTCCAATGATTGAATACCGTATGCACACAGCGACTTGTCATCAAGTCGGGCTTTGATCTGGGCGCTTTTACTACATATAATATATGAGAGCCTGCTATTTCAGGGGCACTGATGAGGGCAACGTGCCGTGTAAAAGATTACGCGCTGTTTCTCATTGCTGTTCCTAAGATAGGCATCGCTTCGTTCTGGCTTTTACTCTATGGATGCAGCTTTGGAAATCCGGCCGGCTCGGGCCGTTACATATTAACAAAACTCGATACTCACGAATAGGGTCAGGTGTTCATGTTGACTTTCATTGGCATTTTATGAAAAGTGCATAGTGTCTTTTCTGAACTGATGAATTTGTACCCGGTACGGAATCTATAAGTTATATCGACTTAAGCCAAATCAAGACTCAAGATAATAGTGAAATGAATGAAGAAAGGAAGGCAGACGGACTGTGAGTCAGAAAGAAAGAAAGAAAGAAGTAATGAAGGAAAGGAGAGGTTTGTCAACCCGTCAATTCGCACCGAGCGTCGGAATGTACGTTGTCCAAGATACGGTAGTGTAGACAGATCTGGGCATCAGACGAAGGCTCGAGAACCCGACAGCGAGCACCAGTAGACGAGCTAAGCAGTATGAAATGGTTGTAAGAATTACAATGGCTCGATTCCATCCTCTTCCAAGTATAGGCTTTCGTGGAAAGACCCCAGTCTGAGCTGCGTCTCTTAGCCTCTTTGACGCATCTCCATCTAACACACTGTTGAGTTTATGAGTAAATGCCAATGATTCGTATATTGAATAAGTAGTAAGGTAAGTTTAAGTATAGTAAAGTGCAAGAGTACTTCGTATTATATAGTAAAATATGTGTAAAACGTTATACCTAGCTACTTAGATTTATTAGCTTTTTAATTTTAACACTTCTACTTAAACTATATGTATAAAACTATTATAAGCTTTTTGTTTTAACTAATTTTTATTACGCTTAAAGTTGTATACAGTTTTAAAAGTGTATATTTTTAATTTTTTAATAAAGTAGATCTTTTAGTTTTGCTTATTCTGCTAGCTTTTTTAACAAGTTTAATAAATATTTATTTTTATTTTTATTACTTTTATATATATTATATTAAACTTTAATAATAATTATTTTTTTTTTGTTTTATAAATATTTAATAAAAAAGCGCTGTTTATTAAAAAGTAATACTTTTTATTGCTTTATTAAAAATATTTTTATTAAATTATAGTTTTAAATTAATATATATTTATTTTTAAAGTTTTTAGCTTTAATAATAATTATTAAAAATATGTGCTAATTTTTTTTTTTTTATTAGTTCTTTATAAATAGTTTATTAAATATATTAAAAATTATAATTTAAAAATATTGTTTATTTATATTTAAAAAATTAATAAAATAACTAAAGTAGTTTTATATATTAATATTAAGCATATAATTTATTTAATTTATTTTGTTTTATTTATTATAAAAAAATATTATTTAAAAATAAATATATAAATAGTTTTTTTAGTTGTTTTATAATATAAAATATTTTAAAAATATTTTTTAAGCTTAAAATTATTATAAATATATTTTAATTTTAAAGCTTAATATTTTTAAATTAAAAAATAGTTTAATTAAGTTTATAAAATAGCTTTTTATAATGTTTTAAAATAATAAAACTTAAAAATATTTTATTTAAATTATTTAAGCAATTTTAATTATTTAAGTTTTTATATTTAATTTTTTTTAAAATAATGTTTTAATATTAATAAAAATATTTTATAAAGTAATTTTTTATAAAATGTT
>MU375986.1:0-109766 GCA_022495235.1 Xylaria curta
GTTTATTAAAAAAAATATACTCTTTTTATAATTATTTATAATAAAATGTTAAATTAATAATAAATTTTATTATAATAAAAGCTAAATAATAATTTAATTAAAAATATTAATTTTTAAAGTTTTTTTTTAATAATAAAGTTTTTTTATAATTATATAATAAGTATTATTTATTAAATAACCTTTTTAAAAAATATTTATAATAGCGCGCTAAACTTTAAACTATTAAGCATAAAATTAACAATTTAATATATAAATTAAATTTTTTTAAACATTATTATATTTATTTTATTATTTTTATAATTTATTTTTAATTTATAAAAAGCAAAAAAAATTTATTTAAATAAATAATATTTTTATTAAGCCTTATTAAAGCTAATTAATATTTTAATAATAATAATAAAAAAATGTTTATAAAATTAAAATAGTTTTTAATTATTTTATTAAATAAAAAAGTTAAAGTTATAAACATAATTAATAATACTTTAAATATTATTTTTAATATTTTTAAAAGCTTATTAATAAATATTAAAAATAATATAGCTTTTAATTAAATTTAATAAAAAAAAAGGCTTAATTTTTAAAAACTTTAATAATAAGCGTTAAATAACCCGTTTTTAAACATTAAAAAAAACTCTGCAAAGTTTTTTAAGCAGTTAAAAAGTTAACTATTTTGTTTATACTTACATTTATTAATTTATTAGTTTTAGTTGATTTAGTTAAAGTTATTAACTATGCTGTTTAATGTAGCACTTGCTTATAAAAACCTATAAAAAAAGCTAAAAAAAAAGTAAAAAAAACTAAAAATAAAGCTATAACTACTATTAAAAAAAAAGCTTAAAAAAATTAAGCATTTATATATATACTTAGTTTATTAAGGTTAGCAGAGTTTTTTTTTTATGCTTAGTAATTTAATAAAGACTTTTAAAAAGTTTACGCTTAGTGCAAATAAAAACAAGGACATTTTTAAAAAAGGTAGCACTTAGTAACACTTGTTATATAAGCAGCATTTTATATAAAAATATTTTGTGTGCTTTATATATAATATTTTTATGTATTTTTTTTTAATATATTATTTTTTAGTTAAATATTCAAACTTTGTTTATTAATTTATTTATTTATTAAATAAAAGTTTAAACCGTTAATTATTTTATAAGCTTATATTTTAGCGCAAGTATTATTAAAGTTATATATTAATTTTTTTAAAAATTATAGCTAGCAAAAAAAGCACTTTGTTAATGTTTATATATTTAAAAAAAATAATTTATTTGTTTTATTTAACGTTTTTTTTAAAAGCTAATTAATTTTTTGTTTTAATAATTATGTAATAATTGCTGTTAACGCTTTAATTAAAGCTTATTTTATTAATATTATAAAAACGTTTAATAAAAATATTAACTATTTTTAAAGTATTAAGCTTATTTATAAAAATATTAATATTAGCTATAATAGCTTTATTAATTTATAAATAATTAATTTTTATAAACTTTATGTTTTTAATAAGTAAATTTTGCTTAAAAAAACAAGCATATTATAAACTTTTAAGCGTTACTATGTTTTTAACAACATTAAGCATTTATTAAATTAATGCTTTAAACTTTATAATTAAAAAAATATAATTTAATTTAGCTTAATTAATTATTTATTACGTTAATTAATATTTTAAGTATAAAAAAAAAGCTTAAAAGTTTTGATTTATTTTTTTTTTAATAAGTATACTTTTGATTTTACGCCTTAAGTTTAATTGTAGAATGTTTTATTTAAAAAATGCAGTACAAATTAACATATTAAGCTTTATATTATATAGTGTAGCTTGCACGCGCTTTTAAATATTAGCTAACAGTATAACAAAAAAAAGCAAAAAAAAAACAAATTAAATAAATACAAAAAAAAAATCAAAAAAATAAAATTAGTAAAAGAATTGCAAAATAAATAAATACGCGTTTTATGCGTAAATGGAGTGGTTAGGGTGGGCCGTGACCAGGGTGGCCGTGGCTAGGGTGGTCAGCTTACTTGATATGTATGAGAAAGGAATTGGGCAAGGAAACGAATATTGGCGAGATATTCATCTTGCAATCGAATGAAAATGTGCTAGGCCTTGCTAGCACTCTACTTCTTCGACTTTTTCTTGTCGCCATGTTTCGAGCTTGAAGAGTGATGCTTATCCTTCTTCTTATCATTCATGCTCGGCGGGTGTGTTTGATACTGATACTGGGGAACATTAGTTGCATATTGGTACTGTGGGACGTTTTGATGGTACATCTCCATGTAGGCGGGGTCACCGCGCTCGTTGTACGATTTTGGGTATGCAGACATTTTGTTTTAGGTTTTTGTTTTTTCAGAAGCGACTGTTGAGAGGTGTTTGTTCGTTGGTGGTTGGTTCTGGTGTTGTTATTGATTCGATGCTGTCTGGGGAAATTAATAATTTTACGATTGCACAGATCGCGAACTATATAGATGTCTACTCATAAAGAGAGGTCTAAACACTGCTATTGTGTGATCAGCACCCTTTGTTCTTTTGAAAGACATCTTTCTTAATGCCATTCTATGCTAAGAGATATTGTTTCACTTCTTGTTGGTAAAAAACAAAGATAAATAAATATGAAAAGGCACAAAACCCCACGAGCCTCGACCTTGAGCGCTAGTGTTAAGTTTAACTACATTGAATTCACCTTTACGAAACATTATTTCACATTCTAGAAAACTAAGGAGTTTCCGCCTTGTTGATTGAACTATGGGAACCAAAAGCTACAAGCACGGGTCAGTCCGTAAACGTCGAGATGATGACATATGCGTCTGGCCGCCCCCATTATCCGATTCTGACGATCCTGAAGAGCCCCTGGCCAAGCATTTTCAAAAACCACAATCTAAAGATCAAGTCAGCGATACCGATATGAAGGGAAAGAGCACCAAGAGAGCCAATGGCACTAAGATAAGTGCAGAGAGCGAACCAACACAGATGATCGAGAACTGGGTTGAGGCTGTGGACATTCAATCTCGTGGTATTGATCCCAACACGAATAAATTGACCAAGGAGGCTTTTCGCGCAAGAGAGGTCCAATATGCGCTTTCCGAGACTCGCAGAAATCTCACACACATATCACAATTCCTGCTCAAGCTTGAAGCCCGCGCAGGCAAGACTTCGAAGGAGGGCATACGTCAAACTCTTGATGCCACCGTTAGCGACATTCAGTACGACCCTGATAGATGCGGTGTTGATGGTGGCCCACCTGACTCCGATCACAAGAGTGAGATCGAGGAGCTTAAGCACATGTCCGGAGAGATCTACAACCGACTCTACCTTGTTGATCGACACTGGCGGCGCCTATCACGAGAATCGCGCGACGCAGAAGGGAAAAGTCCTGACATAGGGATTCACAGCGAACCAGAGATTAAAGAGTGGATCAAATTCGAGCTGGGAGCCAATAATCTCGCCTCAGAAGAAACCTGCTTCTACACCGTCCAAGACCTGAACCTCAATCGGAGTTTTAGAGAATGGATCACGTACCTGGAGAAGCTGTGCGGTTTCCGCGAGCACCCCTACGATCAAGGAAAACTTGTCGATCTCGCCTGGCGGTTTCTCGACCGCAACTTGCGCGGGCCGCGGCCGGTGAACCCAACTTCGGTTGAGCAGTTCATTGCATACCTCGACTCGATGAGGCGGAGTGGCGCTTGGGATGAAATTCGGAAGCACCCGAAGAAGCAAGAGGAAGACGACGCTGAGGCGTGGAAAGCTATGAGGAAATATTGGTCGTCTAGAACCGCTCCATCCTAAAAGGGTGAGGAGAGTCAAGCTTGTAAGTGTGTAGTTTACATATGATACTGCCTCGTAGATAATACCTACCCATATTGATAGAAATTCGTGCATTATTCTAAAGTTTATGTTAAAGAGATTCACATATGGTCTAAACTGTATAAAGGCTACCTGGGTGTTAACCTCCGAGTGTGCTCATTCATCCACTAACCTAAGTCAGAGGGATGTAATGAACAGCGCCCTCCAACCTTACCTCCCCTTACATTTTTGCTTTCTGTTCATGACAAGTGTGTCGTTTCTTGTAAGTTCGGCCACCTGCCCTTTTTTAGATTGCATGGGTTTGCGGTCTTTGTCATTCTCTGCTCCCAATGCAACTGCTAATTCTCTATTCTTAACGCTCAAAGGAACCAGGGAGGCAGGTGAGAGGCTTTTAGGTGTTAGGATTTCTCATATGTCTTCATTGACAGAACTGGGAAAAAGGAAGTCTTGTCCAATAGGTGCACAAAGAAATACAGCTATTCAGCCATTGTTAGCTGACAATGCCCTTGTCTCTCTGCCTCCCATTTCCTTTTTGAGACAGATGTAATAAGATGCTTGACCTATGTGGTATATAAAAAAAATCTATTTGGCGTGCTTTGACTCTCGTGTTCCTCAATTTGCAAGCTTCCACTTTCCCTCCTGCACATTTTGACTTGGCCTCCCATTTTACTCACAATATATACAACTTCATCATGCCTGAACGTGTACCTGTGCCTTTAGAAAGAGCCCCTCTCCTCGCTGGTTCCGAGGGTCGGGGTTATTCAACCATCAAGCCGCGACTGACAGTGATGATCCCACCAAATTCTAAACGCTTAGCCAAACAAATCACATCTGAGGACAATCTGCTAGTTACTATGGACGAAGAAACGAGCAATGGTAATAGCTTATCGGGAAGCCTTGCATCCTACAGAGGAAGAGCGTTTTGCATGTATTGTCTAGAGCAGGGACTAGACCATAACCTCCAAGTCCATCATCAGCAGAGGAGCTGGCGGAGGTTCATGGAGAGGAGACGGATAAGAGGCGCTGTCAGTGCATACTTATGGTTTTATTTGCACCTTCTTGGTGTCATTTCCATCCTGGTTCTCGTTTTGCTGTTTCGGACTTATATGCATACAAGGCTAGATAGGAAGTACCCTGGACGTGTACGACCGGTGATGTTTCCTTGGGAATAAGGACAAATTCGTCAATAATATAGATATGAATCAATTGAACTTTTTAGAGAGCAAGAAAGTAAGGTGTAGTGCCCTTTGAAATCAATCGCACGTGAAATAACTAACGGGGGTAGGTGCGGTTGTGGCTGCTTTGCTTCCATCTGGTTGCGCACAAGAATTCCTCACGTCTCGAACAACTTCCAGCGCAAGCCTTCAAACACTATTTCTTTCAACATTCTTTTCATTATTGATCACATCTTCATATGTGTCTCAAGTGACTTATAAAGATCTCCTAGCTTAAAAAGAGAATCTAAAACTAACTGGCAGCTGCCAACACTACCTGCACCTTCGAGATACCTAGGTTGTCATCTCTCTCTGCTTCCATCTTCTAAGCTATGCTTTTTCCACCTTCTTAGAGATAATGCTCATTCGGGATTCATCCACACTGATCATCTCACCAATCACATACCAAGTCTACCTTCGAACACATACGTCTAATCTAGTCGAACTGACTCTTAATTCTGTCTGGTTCCCAAGACATATGGTATAGTCCAATCCTTCCACTTTAGCTACAAGTGGATTCAAGGAACTGATCTAGCAGGGCGGTAACCCATTCATTTGATACACTTGACACCTTCGCATAAGTCGAACTCCCTATCTCCTACCGTAACCATTGCTACTTTCGCGTCCTCCACTCTCACTCATGACAAGCTTCTACTCAGCGATTTCTACAAGTCTTCCTCCCTATGAAACTCGTGCCTGCTTTCTTATATCAAACTTCCTTCTTGAGGCTGACGCATCATTATCTCACGCATAATTCAAACACTGTCAGGGTGATCAATCCCACCTACATGTCTACCTCATCCTCACTCATCTTCCACATTTCCTACCGACATCAATGAAGCCGGCGCGTTCTTCTAATCTCATTTCAATCTTCTTAATGCAGCACAGATCCTCTTCACCAACCTACACCAACAGTCATCAATGAAGGTAGGGTGCACCTAGCGGTCGCTGAGAAGGTAAGCCCATTCACACCTTAGCTGCTTAATGGAAGTCGCTCTAAGCTGATCGAGTCTACGATTAGAACCATCCGCCAAAACAGGTCATACACACCTCTCTAGCCAATCATCTCTTGCATCGTATCTATCCCATCTTCAACATTACGCTTCCATAGTTCACCTAGTAACACCGGATGAAGGTTACCTCAGCAGAGTACAGGATCAACAGCTAACTAGTGCAATACTGCATTGATCAAGTGAGACTGAGGTTCACGGTTCATTGAGCTCATCACGATTTCTAGGTATAGCTGATGATTCATTCCCTCGTACCTTGATCTAAATAGCTCATGTGGTGTCAATTAGCCTTCGATTTCACGCATTCCTATACAGTCTTTGCACACATGGTTTTCAAAGTCTTAGTACTAATATATTCTTAGCAAAATGTCAGAGAGCAAGGCCACTATCCGGATCAAGGTCCAATCAGGACATGATCAAGTAACTCCGACTTCAGAGGATAGCAAGAACTTCGTCTGGACGGACTGCTCCGAAGCTGACGCACGCAGACGACTGATGATAAAGGAGCAGGCTCTTGAGGTAGGTTTGGAATCCTGCGCGCGATTGATCGATTCAATAGAAGGCGGGTTCAACAATATCGCCAAGCACAGCAAGCAATCGGCAGAATTGATCTGGTCGTCCGAAAGCAGAACGGAATGGGTCACACAATGTCGTAAGTCACCTATAGTCACATAACTATGCTGAGTACTGATATGTCACAGAGGAAATTATGAAAGACCATGCGGACTTTAAAGTCCTGGTGGGCGTGGCTGGTGCCACCGGCAGTGGAAAGACTTCTGCGCTGAATGCCTTGCTGGGTTTTCAAGAAATGTTGCCCACGAACAACGAGGAAGCGGCCACGGCTGTTCAATGCAAGGTAGCCTTCAATCATGACACACGTCCTGAGCACGCCTTTCGTTGTCACGTCACTTTTCAAAGCAAGAAAGCTTTAGAAACTAAGTTGGAGCAATTTTTCAGCGATTTAAAGCTCAGAAATGACCTGGAAGCGATACATAACGGTTCTGCAGAGGATGAAGAAGGACTTCGCGCACTCGAGAGTATATTGCTTCCTACTCGTGAAATGATCGGTATCGTGTTCGGCTTACAGGATGATCAAATTGAGAAACTAGGACTCGAAGGAGTTCTGAAGTCAAATCCCGAAGCCCTGGAATTGCTGGGCACGGTGAAGAAATATAATAGCAGCAGCGCTGACGAGATCTCAAAGACGATGAAGCCTTATATGGATTCCACGGCAGCATCTCACAGCTTATCCGGAGCGAGTTTCGCAGCATGGCCATTAATTGAGCAGGTGGAACTGTTTGTAAAGTCTGACATTCTGCTCAATGGAGTCGTCTTGGTTGATTTGCCGGGCTTGGGCGATGCGGTTGAGAGCCGAGCACTCGTCGCCGAAAGATCTTTCCATCAATTGACATCTACCATGATTGTAACTCAGGCTACCCGGGCTGCAGATAACTCTACTGCTGTTAACTTGATGTCCAAACATCACGAGATGGCCATGATGATGGATGGCAAGTTTCAGAAGGAGACGTTCTGTGTGTGCTTGTCACAAATTGATCAAATTGACCGTAGAGCCGCATTGAGGAAGCCAGATGCCAAGGCAAACACTGATCTTCGGAGCTGGCTAGAGGAGGAGGCGACACAAAAGCTGAACTTGAAAGCCAAGCTACAGGAGCGAAAGCGCGCAGGACGGGTCATGGAGAGACTCAGAAAAGCAGTAAGGAAACGACAAAAGCAGTTAGGTACGAGTTGCATTCTTGCAGGTCATTATGAAATGTCGCTAATCATTAACAGACAAGAAAGGAGCCAATTCAGCCAAAGAAGCTGCTGCTAAAGCCTCTTTACACAAGCTTAAGGGAGAGAAAAGAGCCCAGAAGTTACTGATCGCCAATATCTCGCAAGAGATCAGCAATTGCAAGCGACGATTCGTAGAGCTCGACGGGGTGATCACATTTACTTGTATCCAAGCAAGGAATCGCTATCTGCGAGAGCGTATTGACTCAGACTTTAGAAAACGCCAAGCTCGACTCGTTGCGATGACCCCTGGAATAAAGGGTACTTACGACAGCCGAGTTGCTGTATGCCCAACAAGCGCACGCGCGTTCTGGAAATGCAATTCTACAATTAATAGGGTTCCTGGGTTCCCAAGTGAGCCATACACAGGAATCCCCGCTCTCGCTAGTTGGATTCGTAGTTCAACGATCCCTAAACGCGAAGAGCACGCTGATGATCTTCTCAATAGGCTACAGGCACAGTATAATGCCCTTCAGCTGTGGTCGAAAGATAAGTGCAAACTCAAAGATGCCCCGATCACCAAAGAATCGTTTGAGCAGGAGGTTCTTGCAGATGTTTTAGAAACCATGAAACAGGTATTATGAACATCACGGAGCCAAAAGCAGTGCAATACTAATCTATCACAGAGTCTAAAGTCGTATTGGCCTCAGTTGACTGCTGCAGCCAACAAATTGAATCCTCTCCATGACAAACAGGAGGTTCTCAACCAATGCCCGTCCCTGTGTGCCGAAGCTGTAAGGGGGTGGGCCTACAAGAAGCCCGACGATAAGGCTTCGAATGACAAGGTCCATTGGACTACATACCAGGCCAGCCTTAGCAGATTGGGAGGCCGGTTCGTGAGTAAACCCAAGTCGGAGGTACATGAATACAATTGGGTTGCGGATATGTCAGTTACAGTTACCCAAGATGAAATCACACTTTACATCGAACTAACACTTGTTCAGCTCAAATATCCTGTTTAGAACGATTGTGAAAGATTGGAATCAATCTCTGAATCACGAAATACCCTCACTGACAGATCTAGCCTGGCCGATGATCGATAAAATCTGGGACGAGTTCAACGAAAATCTGAGATCCAGTGTTCAAGTCCGTGAACCGAGGCTTCTTCCGGAGTTGGAGAACGAGAAATCGAGCGTAGACAACCTTAAGACTCGCACCAAGAACCAAGTTCGTGAGGCTCTTAGACGAATCTCCGATCACGCCTCACAGTCACACCCTCTTGTCATGGGGAGGGTCCAGTATGAATGGCATACGCCATTCCAAGAGGCACTCGAGATTAAAGGTAAATGGATTATTTATTCAACTTCTGTTGGCTTATAATGTTAACTCTGCTGCAGGCAATGGAGCTCATACCGCTCGTCAACAACTCTTGCTGGGATTTGCGGCAGATAGAAGCAAAAAGACGTTCAACACTACATACCATGATCTTCAGTGCAAGTTACAGGAGGGGTTCGACCGCTTACCAGGAGAGCTCGAAGGGATATCAGAGACCGCAGTCCAGAGACTTAGACTCCACATACGTGCGTTGCTGGACAAGCTTCTCGAGCCGAAAGACTTGGCTCTCAAAAGGGAAGCCGTCGCAGAAGAGAAAGCACGTATTCAGCAATCAGTCCAAAGCACACTTTCCGACTGGACTTTGCAGTGGAAGCTTCCGACGATTGATGACGACAACGACGTGGCCGACGAACAAATCCCGCAGGAATACCGACATACCAAGACACAGCTGGAGCAGATGGAAGACGATAATTCTGACTCGAGATCGATGACGGAATCGGGCTCGGACTCGGATTCGGACTCTTCAGACATTATTGATGATGACGAGGATGCACAAGATGAGGATCTCCCGGGTGACGACGATGGCGAGAAAATGGAAGTTGACAATTAGATCATCTCATACCTCACGTCCTGTGCGCATTTGCATAGAGTTGGTTCGATCTAAAAGAGGAAGTTGAAGGACGAAAGACGAATGATTTATGGCTCATCATGGTGCGAAGAAGTCAAAGTGTCGTAATTCATCTCTCCGGGGAAAGTGGTTTTCTTCGATGTCTTCATCCACTGACCATACGAAAGGGTATGCAGACTGCATAGCAGTCGACAACACATTATGCGATGATTTCCCCAAAATTCATGTCTATGTAGCACCTATCAATTAGCAAAATGAATGCGACGAGTTATCTCAGTAAGATTTCCCTTTCTAGGTCAACGAATGAATCATGATTGACGTCAGGTTGCCCGCCCGCCCGCTACTCACACTACGTAAGTTAACTTGAACTGAAGTCGCAATAGCTTGCAAACCAATGATGTAGGATATTTTAAAGACCGACGAAGATGAGCATCTCGCAGTTGTCTTTGCGATCATCGTATAAGTGCTTTGCTACGCACCACACACAATTGGCCTTATTCATTGTCTCCGGCGAACATGCTTATACTCATAGTAATTTAGCATTGGTGTGCTGCTCGTATGTGTGAGTGGTGGAACTATTGGATTTAATTTCCTAATTGGCAAGCTCTCATTTCGATGCGTGCTAGGATCCTGTGCCCCTATACTTTACAGACACTTGCCTTGAAATATCATAAAACTCATACATATGTCAGTAGATAAGTCTACTAGTTTTGAAATGTTGAATTTTTTGTCACTTTGTTCGAAATGTGTAGCAGTGTAGCAGGATTAAAGCATGGATGGGATGTTGTCGCTGATAACAAGATCTGTCGATATTGAATCCTGCAACTTGCACGCTACAGAAGTCGGTAGTCGAGACACTAATGCGCGCTTCGGCACGCTAACGAGAGCCTTAGCGTGCCGAAGCGTCGGCGGCGCACTTGCCCGCTATAGAATTTATAGAGCTTCTATCCCTGTCCTGCGTTACAAACAATCTGGGGGGCATGAACTCGACCTAGGATCCCACATGTCTGCCACATGCATCAATAATACTACTCCGATTTCTTTTAACGGCGGTCCCAACCACAACCACTCCCACTCGCATTCCCACTCTATTTCCTTCTTGTAGCTGACTCGGGTCTCTCAGGCGCTGAAGCATGACGAGCACGGCCCGTGGTTGACCACGTTCCCAAAACCCAGATGGACGAGAATCATCCGAGCGGCGCCACGACGCCCGCTCGAGCGACCAGCGGCATTCCCAAGCCTTCGTCTCGTCTCCCCTTACCTCGCTCGAGCCTTCCTACGCCTACCACTGCTACCACGCGGGCCCAGCAAAAGCCCAATGTCCCGTCGTCCGACAGCCGCGCCTCTCTGGCCCAGTCCTCGACGGCTGGGAGCTTACGAGCCCCCCGGTTGCGTTCCACAGCGTCACGGGAACACATGAATTCTTCGGCTACCTTGCCGAGATCTTACAAATCAGCGCTACCCTCGGTCGGCTCACACACCCCAGCGAAGGATACAGGTAGCAGGAATGTGAATGCACGGCTTCCGAAGAGACAGCCGCTCTCGACCGACAGCCCCTTTAAGCTCTTCCAGGCCACCAGCCGCCGACCGTCCAGCCAATTCAACCATGGCGCTGTTCTGGTCGAGGATCCTTCTTCAGAAGACGGAATCGCAGAGGATATACCCGAGCTTCCCCCCCTGATTAGACCCGCCATTGAGAACCTTACCTTCGATGCTCTTTTAGCCGACTCTGGGAAACCTACGCCCTCACTTAGCGAGCGAACCATTGAGACTCTTTCGAATCTGCCTTCTTCTCCTGCTGGCAAACGCCGGGGCGGTAATCTTTTCGATGCGCCGGCATCCAGGAGACCACCGTCAAAAGGAGGTATTGCATCGCGGCCTGGGTCACGGCCCGGATCGAGCTATCAGTCCGACGGGAATGGTCCACTCAGTCGGCCCAGCTCGAGCTCGAGCTCTTTAGATAGAGCCTATAATAGCCTCAGAGCCTCATCAAACCCCTACAGGCCGCCATTGGCCACTGTCCAAGGCACGCCATCAAAGCGCGTCTCTAATTTCGGCTTCTCTGCCACGACCCCTGACCCCAAGACTGCACCAAAGCTTGCGCATCGCCCTTCCATGAACAACATACCTCGAGCTTCTTTATCTGCCTCTATGGGCCCACGCACTCCCAGCCCCGAGAAGAACTCCGAGATTTCTGTATCTAAGTATGGCTCTAGAGCGCTGGCTGCCCGACCTTTGAAGACTCGGGGTTCCGTCAGTGGATTATTTAAGAAGCCGTCTGTATCCTCTCTCAAGAATGATAAAGCTGCATCGGATTTATCACCCGCCCCCCTGCGGAAAATGTCTCTTGCTTCTGCTAAGTCATCGGGGACGTCTAGCGAAAGTCGTAACCTGTCCAGTCCATCTACGACCTCGACCGCTCCTACGGTTCATTCTCTTGAGGAACCACCTTCATCCTCTCGTAAATCTTCTTCTGCACTACGCGACCAAATCGCAAAGGCGAAGGCCGCAAAACGAGCCGCTAATCGGCAAGTTCCGAGCACAACATCTTCGGAGGCTGCAAAGTCATCATCTATACCGACTGATGACACCTTCGATCCAGGACTAGCAGATGATCCCTTCGGTCAAAGGAGATTTGAGGACTCAAACCGAAAAGTGATGCAATCTCGGATAGGCACGGCGAGAGTATCAGGTAGACTCAACATTGCCGCCATGGGTCTAAAAGAAATACCCGAAGAAGTATTAAAGATGTACGATCTCGAATCAATCGGCCGTACCGACGGTGCATGGGCGGAGAGCGTTGACTTGACACGGCTTGTTGCTGCGGACAATGAACTGGAGACAATTGACGATTCTATCTTCCCTGACGTCGACCCTTACGATTTGAACTCTGACGAGGTGGACGACAGGGGACGGATTTTTTGGGGTCTTGAATCTGCAGATCTCCACAACAATATGCTCATCTCACTACCATTGGGACTTCGACGTCTTCAGCAGCTCACGTCGTTGAATTTAGTAAGTTTTGCTAATAGTGCAATCAGCCTATAAGAGACTAATGATATGATTCTAGGCATCAAATAAGCTTACGAATAACTGTCTAGAGATAATTTCTCAATGCATGACTTTGCGGGATCTCAAGCTAGGCAATAACCTTCTGTACGGCTCGATCGAGGATTTATGCACTCTTGAAAATCTGGAGATTCTCGATCTTCACGGAAATAGCATTTCAGCGCTACCTTCTGACATTTATCGAATGAAGAGATTACGTATATTGAACCTCGACGAGAACGCTCTGGAATCATTGCCTTTCCGGAGTCTCTCTGCTCTTCCGCTTTGTGAGTTGCACGTGCGAAAAAACAAACTTGCGGGAACGTTGATCGGATCCGGGGTTGAAAGTCTCTCTCAACTTCAAATAATGGACTGTTCTAGCAACCAGTTGTTTCACATCGTCTCTCCAGATGCCAAAGAGCCGCTTAGTCTTCCATCTTTACATACACTGACGGTTTCCATGAACCGTCTTAAGTCCTTGCCAGACATGAGCAGCTGGGACAGTATCTTGACTATCAATGCTGAAGACAATAGTATTTCGGCCTTTCCCGAAGGCTTCACCAGCCGGCATACTCTCAGACACGCTGGGCTCTCTAGCAATGATATCCGCGTCGTACCACCAGAAATCGCTCGTATGGATAGCCTTGCAATGCTGAGCATCACAGGGAACCCACTACGCGATAAGAAATTTACATCTCTCGCGACAGAAGAACTAAAAGATGCTCTGTTAGCAAGACTAGGACCATTGCCCAGTGAAGAGGTAGGCGGGGTTGAGAGCTTTGCTAATGGAATTGATTCCATTGGGGCGAATAACACTCGCACTCAAACTGTGACACCAACTGCGCCTGCTGGCTATGGTGATGATGAGGATGGACAGTCAGAATCCGATGATTTTGCCACCCCTCCAACGTCCGCTCCTCATTCCCCAACTCGGTCCCAGTCTCAGACTTTGTCCAGTCAAACCTGGCCAGTGAAGCCAGGTGGAATCCTGGATCGATCTAATACACAATCATCCTCTTTGCATCCCGTAGTGTGTTCGAAGATCGCCGCCGTCGAATCTGTCCGGGACGTCCGACTCCATCACAACACGTTCACCCAGTTTCCAAACTCGCTGTCGTTCTTCAGCGACACTATCACATCGCTTTCTATGTCTCATAACCAGCTGACCGGAGAAAGCTGGTTGACAGAACAGCTGGATCTCACGGCCTTGCGAGAGCTGAACCTGCAGTCGAACTTCTGCACTAGCCTGACGCCCCTGATGACGTATCTGTGCGCTCCCAACTTAGAGAAGCTGGACGTGTCGCTGAACCGCATCGTTCGCCTTCCGGCTCTACGAGAGGTGTTCCCGAGCCTTACCGTCTTGCTGATATCCAATAATCGACTCGAAGGCCTCGATCCCGACACGATTCAGGGGATGAGGGTTGTTGATGCTAGCAATAATGAAATTCCACATCTCAATCCTCGCATCGGCTTGCTTGGCCTCGATCGACTGGACGTCATGGGTAACCGGTTCAGGGTCCCGCGATGGAATGTCCTCGAGCGCGGAACTGAGGCGACGCTGAGATGGCTTAGGGGAAGGGTACCCGTCGCCGAGATGGCGGAGTGGCGGGCTAAGGGGGGTGCTGGGACTGAAGACGACGAGGCTAATGAGGTTGATTAGAGTCGATTAATACTTAACATACATTGCACTGTGGAGTTTTGGGGAATATCTTTATTTAAGACCTCTGTTTCTGAGGCACAAGGCGCGGAAAATGGAGTATGCATTACATATATGGGATTCAAAAACTTGTCTTATGTGGCAAGATGGCAAACAAAACATGGGAGATGGCGTTGAGCGGACTTTGCTAGTCACACGACATAGCTTGTAGCAGTACGAATATAATATTAGTAGGATGAGGTATACTTCTGCAGTCTCACGTAGCTGGTTTACATAATTTGAAGCCATTCGGTGGTGGTGGTGCAACGTCTGACTGGACTGGCTGTTCGGCTGTTACTGTTACCTGTCTGTCTGGTGATAGGTCCACGTCAGGATGGGCATTACCTAATTCAGCCAGATTTAGCCCGAAAACGGATGCTGATAGGCCCATTTGTTGTCAACCCAACCTCTGTTGTCTCCTGATATACGGTTGCTCAGCCCTGATGCTGACCGGGTGCCAGCTCGTATAACGTAGAACTTGGGCGCGCCCCAGTTGCTAATTTTATAGCATGGAGCCGCATAACAAAAACAAAACAAAAGCCAGCCCAGGCGCTGATCAGCTCGTATTCAAATACAGTACCTACTTAAATGTCAGCCAGAATCTTCTCTGGTTTTTTTTCTTCGTCTTATTTTATTTCGCTGCCTACGTATTCGTTCACATATCATCATAAAACTTTCTCTCGTTGCTTGTAGATACAACAAGCCAACCTCCTAAGCTTTGCAAACGGGCTCTATACTCACTCACCTATTTACCTACCACACTACATCTCATCAACACAATCAAACACCTTCAAAATGGCCGCCAGCGTCTCAACAATAACAAGCCTCAACACCATCTCCCCCTCCTCCTCCTCCGCAACACCAACAACAACACCAGCATGCGCGAACCTCTACGAGATCCCCATTTCGGAAGCTGGCTGCGCCGTCTCCTTCGCAGGGACAGGCCACAAGGACGCAATGGAAGCATGTTGTAAATCGGCCGACGTGGTGTCGTATTTCAACGATTGCGGACTCTACTGCGTTGCTGCGGGACAGACTATAAAAGACTTGCAGGATTGTCTCTTTGGGGAGAAAGTGGCGTATCAGGATGTTTTCTGTAATGCCAATGTCAATGCTACTGCTACGAATCCCGATCCCGAGATACCGGCTACGGCTAGTGCGAGTGTTGTTGCTGGTGGGAGTGGGAAGGATGGGGATGATAGTAATGGGGGGGGTGGAAGTGGAAGTGGGAATGGGGATGGGAAGAATGGTGATGATAAGAGTGCTGCGACGAGAGGATTCTCGATGACGGGGATGACGATTGGGGCGCTGCTTGTTTCTGCGATGGCTTTTGGGGCTGTTCAGATCTGATTGATTGATTGATCAGTGGTTTTGGAGGCCTTTGTTAAGGTGCAGGGCGGGCTGGCATTATGATCTGGGATACGCGATCAATTTTGTCTTTTCGAAAATTGTGTTACGGCGTTTGGTTGTATCTGCGTTTTTCACGATGCCTGCATCTACACCTCGGTATCAGGAAGAATTGGAGCCGATTTTCCATACAACTAAAAATAATCAAGATAATGATAATCTTACAGAACAATAGAACCCAATGATCATGTACGCATTGATCCCTTCTCGGACGGCAAGTCCCGAACCACGTGTCTGCACACGCAGCAAGGGAAGCATCAGAACTACAGCTGTTCTCCTTTCATTGGGCGTCCCGTACATGATGTCGTGACTTATCCGGTTCCCCAGGTCCTATGGAATTGCGGACTAACATGCCATAACGAAACGATGAATGGAGAAGTTGTCAATCCTGATTGTTGATGTCTTCTTATTGCGGAAGTTGGAATGCGATGCTTTACAGCCAATTTAACAAAAACTTGTTCCCGTGCCTAGACATCGCTATGACCTACCTAGTATGAATACTGCATGCCTCATATAGAAGGTATATGTTGTAAATAAATTCATGCATTGATGTTGAAATAGAGGGGTTAATTACTAGCTGCCTTCGAACGGATGTCAGATTGATCCAACTTCCTTCAGTTAGAATATACGGGTAGTCTTGCCTTCTTGAGGAAGCATTTGCAGACCAACCACTGTGATTTTCACGGGTGGTGGTTTTCGGGGCTGGCCAACCTTTCCAATTACACACTGGGCCTAGCGCGGGCCGCTGGGATGGCCAGCTCAGCTTTGCTACCAAAATCTCCACAGCGCTTCGGCCAGCTTCACCCCGTCAACACAGTATCATCATTATCATCCCGTCGCCGTCACCTCTGACGAACCCCTCGTCGCCCGCCGATTCATTCAAACTGCGTCCATGCAGCACGAACAACATCGAAATACTCCTTTTCAATTCCATCAGGGGGCGCGAGAGCTGCCCATCGCGGACGCAGTGCCGCTGGGACAGTTGAAGGAAGAAGGAAAGGAAGCAAGCTTGCTTCGTGTTGTTGTTGGCTATCTAATCTCATCCAACTGAGACACTTTCACGACAACCATCCAATCATTCAACTATCTCGACGCGATCAAATCTCTTCTGTTTATCTTGCCCTCTCAAAGACTGTTGCTCTCCCAGAACACCACCACCATTCAAAAACTCACAACAATTGTCGTCGCAAAGATGGCCCCTTCTCAGCCCAATGGCATCGCCGAGCACGCTCACGATCTCATCCCTTCGACACCGCCAGAAGCAGCAGCACCATCGCCCGCCGCTCAATCACTCGCTCTCGATCGCCTCTCCTTCCCGAACTCACAACAATCAATGCCGTCAATGCCTTCGACTGCGATTCCTGGTTCACCTGTTGACCCCACCGCTTCCTTCAAGACCGAGCTAAACGACGATCGCCTGTCACCGCCCCGAATCATACGGTCCTCTCTCACACCGCCTCCATCTTCTCAAGTCGTCCAGAACAACGCTACTACTGGTGTATCTCTGAGCTACGTCAATTCGCAAAGGGCCAACCGCATTCTCTCTCCGCCTACCACGACACTCCACAATCCAAATCGAAATCGTCTCAATGTCGCCGATTATGTTCCCCCTGCTCCCCATCAGATTGAAAACGCTTCAATGGACGAGCTGCGGTCCATGCTGCAGTCTTGTCTCCAAATTAACGCAAAGCTCAAGTCCGAGACTGCTCACCACAACCTGCAGTACGAGTTGTTGAGCATCCAGGCTATGGAAGACGCCAACCGTGCCAATGTGGAGAATGAGATGACCCGTCGCGAAGTCGAGGCTCTTCGCAGCGCCGAGTGTGCCCGTCAGGCCCGACGCGAGCTCGAGGTCCGCGTGGATCCTGTTCAGACTAAGTACCATGAGCTTCAACAGGCCCACGATGCTCTCACAAAGGAACACAATGAGCTACTTCACCGCCTCAAATCCGCCTCACGGCTCGTTCAGCAACAAGCGGAAGAAATCGACATGTTAAAAGAAGATCGCGACATGCTCTTGAACCGAATCCGTGAGAATCGGCAACATTTTCAAATGCTGTGCAGTCCTGGTGGCGTGTTCTACGGTGCTTTGACGCCAAAGACTCCTTCGACTTCGCCCCAGCAGCATCGGACAACACCACGACAAACGCCGAGGTCTGCCAACAGAAGTGCTCGCCACGAGAACGAAACCAACGCCGCCGGCTTTGCGGCTCTTTTGCAAGCTCTAAAACAGGACAATAGTGCTCCCACAACCCCTACCTCAGCTAACCGCGCTGCACCACGAGCGCCCTTCAGGCAACACCGTGCAGCCCACTCCCTATCGTCGCTTCCCGCCACCCCACAGTCACGCTCCCGTGGTAATCATGGCCTCCTCCCTTCTATCGATCTAGTACCACGAACTGAGCCCGCGCAGAGATTCGGTAACCGTGTCAATCCGCAAACTCCCACACCAAGGAATCGTCGCAACAGTCGAGAGAGCACCATATCAGCCGAAGACGAGGCCGAAGAAAACAGTCGCACGATGACACTGGAGTCTGTCGCAGCCGCCGCCCAGTCGTACATGTCACAAGGTTCTCACTACTCCCGACGCCGGGAAGGCGAGGAAGAGGAAGTCTTTGAAAGCCAAGCTACCCAAGCAGCATCGGAAATGCTGAGGCGAGATCCCCGCGAAAGCTTTGAAGTTGCGAGCTCGGTTGGATCCCGTGATGTGACACCCCCGCCGGCGGAAAAGGCCAACAAGATCCAGACCAAACTGTACGGGCCCGTACAAAAGGCCGGGATAGCAGCCATGGACAAGCGCAAGTTCAGTGGAGGTTCCAACCCGGAAGAGGTACGAGGAGAATTACTCACGAGCCCGATCAAGAAGATGCGCTATGGTGTTGATACCCCGGTTGGTTTGGGGATCCAGGAACATCGCAGGAGAGGTTAGTCTACCAACATTCCGGGAGCGAGATTACCAAGGTTTGTCTCATGTTATGAAGTGATATGATGTGAAAAGATTTTTACGACATTGTGTTGTTGGTTTGTGGAGAGATGGGTTTTGGGAAACGGTTTACGGGTTTTTCATTCAAGTCTGTATTATACCCAGTACGGTGGCGGCGTCTTTGAAGGGGAACAGATGGAAAAATTAGTTAGCATAAGCTGTCCAAGGGACCTTTGAAGTGGTATGATCAAGGTTCCAGGTCGGAAATGGCCTGGTGTGGTAGTTTACCGCATGGAGGAATAAATTGAGCTAATACAACCGTTGCCATCATCCTCCTAGGCCAATGTGATATAAACAATGAAAGTGTCGCTAAGAACAAAGATATATTGCCTCTGGGCCAGTATCGACCAGAGTGAGGTTTATTCTTCTCTTCAAATCTCAGTCAGCATTGGTATTTGACAATTTAATTTCCGCCAATGCCAAAGAAAGAAATATCTATCTACCTATTTTACCCTCATGGTAGCCAAGTTAAACACAATGGTCAGATACTTAACATGAACTGCCTCAACCTAAGATATGTCACCGACCTCGGACGGCTTTTAATTCGGCCGGTCCCAACCGACCGGATGCCCGAGACCCATTGAAAGTGGAAGTGCATTTATCCCCCGCTCCCCACCCATTCGGAAGAAAGAACCGGCATTTTGGAGTTCCCTCGCCTCTTTTCGGAATCTGGGGTACACAATGCAAAACGAACCTCATGTTTCTGGAGCTATGTCTTTCTCTTCCCTCGTTTTGTCGAGTGACTTGATTGTTTTACATCATCGGTATAGCTAGCTGGCAGCATTGTTCCTCAGGGAGAGCGAATTGGTTTTATAGACACATTAATCAATTTGGCCCTTCCAATTCCTCCATTTGCGCGTAAAGTCGAACCACGCCGCATTCGGAGACCGCTCAACCACAGAGATCACCCCCCGAAGTCATTCAATCGACACCATCATCATCATGGCGACTCTCCCAAAAGGCCTAAAGGCCATCCTCACCAAAGCGCCCACAGACACCGTGATCCTGTCATCGCTGCGCACACCCATCTGCCGCTCCTACAAAGGTCATCTAAAAGACGCATACCCAGAAGAGTTGCTGGCGACCGTGTTGCGCGCAACACTCGCCGCAAACCCGAACCTATCACCCTCAGAAATCCACGACGTGGCCGTGGGGGTAGTATTATCAGAACTAGGCGGCAGCAAAGCAGCGCGCATGGCGCTAAATCACGTCGGATTCCTCAACTCTACATCCTTACACACGATAAATCGCGCCTGCAGTTCCAGTCTGCAGAGCATTGCCGCAATATCAGGGGAGATTTCCACAGGGATGATTGATGTGGGTATAGCGGCTGGTATGGAAAGTATGACGCGGAATTACGGAAGTCGCGCGATTCCGGTGGATGTCTGGCCTGAATTAAAGGATTCGGAGAATCGTCATGCGAGGGAATGTATTATGCCCATGGGTCTTACGAGCGAGAATGTCGCGAGGCGATATGCTGTTTCGCGCGCGGATCAGGATGCGTTTGCGGTAGAATCGCATCGACGTGCGAATACTGCGCAGAGGAATGGGTCTTTTGAGAAGGAGATTGTTCCCGTGAAAACACGCTTTCAGGAGGTTGATAAGAGCGGAAATAAAATCGGTGAGGAGCGCCAGATTACGGTTACGCAAGATGATGGTATACGCGCCAGCGCAACGATCGATGCCCTCGCGAAGCTGAAGCCTGCATTCAGTGCCGACGGCACTAGTACCGCGGGGAACTCGTCGCAAGTCTCCGATGGCGCGGCAGCTACGCTTCTCATGCGGCGGAGCACGGCGACATCTCTCGGCCTCTCAAACGATATCATAGGGAAATTCGTCAGCGCGGTGACGGTAGGTTGTGATCCGGATGAAATGGGTGTTGGGCCGGCGATTGCTATCCCGCAACTTCTGGGCAGACTGGGACTGCGAGGTGAGGAGGTTGATAGATGGGAAATTAACGAGGCGTTTGCGAGTCAGGCTATTTATTGTGTAAGAAAGTTGGGTTTGGAAGGAGCTTGGGAAGATGGCAGGGTGAATCCGGATGGGGGCGCTATTGCTCTTGGGCATCCCCTTGGGGCTACTGGTGCTAGAATGGTGAGTACGCTTTTGCATGGGTTGGAAAGATCGGGGGGCGAGGTGGGTGTGGTGAGTATGTGTGTTGGGACGGGGATGGGGATGGCTGGGTTATTTGTTAGGGAGTGAGTTGGGGATAGGGGCTTGTATGTGTATAATGGATTTGGCGTTCTAGTGGGCGATTCTAAGCTAGAAAGTAGTCAATGTTACTACGTTGTTAACTTTGGTTGAGGGATTGTATTTCCTCGTTCATGAATGAATCGGTATTAGATACGTTAAATGGGTTTTCGTATGAGAGGTTTGCTTGTATGGCGGTATATAGAACATCGAACATTTTTACGTGCAACTTGCAACTTTGCTGTGTAAGACGGAGCCCCGTGAGACGTCGAGTATTTACCTGCATTCAGCCTCTGTGTGTCTTTTTATGTATCGAGATTTCTTGTTCACTATTCTCGAAACAGTTTGAAAACGAACAATTTATATGCATGCGGACTACTCGGTTATAGAGCTACCTAGCTAGCAGAGACTTCAGACTTGCTCATGAACAAGAACTAGTATCTCGGCTCGACGTCAGTTATGATTGGGAATCTCCTCAATCGCTCTCACACGAATCCGGGGTTCCGTATTACTCCCTACAATCCGACCTTTTGATCATGATAGAGAAAATGACTCCTCGCCTGCCTCAAACAGAACCCTCGAAGCGCTGCCAGTGGCGCTCAAACCCTTTAACGTTTTGATTCCTCATCTCTTTACCCCATTGATCAGTATCCAGTCGCTTCTTCTTCGATAAGTCGTCCCCGCGTCTCTCAGCCTCTTCTAGTGACTCTCCCTATCATGCAGTCGCAGTCAAGGTTGCTGGAAGGAAGTCGACCCGAACGATCTTCAAGAAAATGTCTAAATTCGTTGTTGGTAACAGTAATCTCTCTCGAACTCTCCAGCAGGTCGTTCAAAGAAGGACACTTCTCGCGTGTCATTTTCCTGAGTCTTTCGAAGTCCCAAAATACGTAGCCCAACATAAACGAGCAATACTGGCAGGCAGAAGTTAGATTATACTTATTCTTCCTTTGAAAAGCTGGGAATCGCATGACCATATCGTAATACCACCATAACATCGGGCCTTCGTCTCCCTCGGGGTTAAAGGCGTGGAGGTCCACGATGCCATTCTCATCAGAATCAGATATGCTCAGAGTCTGATATCCTCCATCAAAGGCCGGCACCTTACAAATGCCCAGGTTTCTATCTAGCCCCAATTGTTTCCCCCGCGTAGGTTTGCGAAGTAGCCAAGGCATTAGTGCGTCCACGACACGCATCCTTATTAGACCCTGCGCAATGTGGAGCTTATAAGTGAACGAAAAATGTTCTGGCGGAAATAGGACTAGACATAATAAGTAATAATGCTCATGTGTTATGGTCCGCATTCCACTTACAACGACGGCCAACCTCACAGCAGCCCAAAAGTATCTCAACTTGCCGCACTTGCTCGTACTCCCAAGGGGTAAAGTCAGACCACCATCTGTACATACTGTAAGTATACTCGCATACAGGTATTCGTAGGAATATAAACTCCGAGTGAAGTGTCCATGGGAAGGCAATAGACTGGAGGTGGTAGAAATACAACGCTTTACAGAATCTTCTCATCTCCGTGGCGGTTGGCTTCGGGTTCGGGCCCGGGTTACTCTCCGGGTCGTCCCGCCACCTCTGTCTTGGGACGATGGTATATGCCCTTTTCAAGGCGCGATTCGCTAATTTCTTGGCCCAATACCTCACGGCTACGTCGAGCTCAAGATATGAAGCGGCCACTGAGAACTTGGTGATCCTGCTCTTTGTATGCCAGTTGCGATTGTCGCGACCCCTATGGCGATCCAAGATCTCCTCCATCAGGCTCCATGATTTCTTGTCGGGGAAAAAATTCGTCGAGGACCTAGGCCGAGGTAACTTGTCGCCCAGCGCTTCCAGCTCGTACACGGTTGCTGCTATTCGCATCACGTCTTCACCAACAGCAGATACCACCACGTTCTCGGCTAAAGAGGCCTCGTTCTCGGATATCAAATGATAGAATGTAGGCCCGCTGAATGCAAGGTTATATATCGATCTGAGATCGCCAGCGGGCAGATTCTTAATGATTTGAAGCCGCAGTTCAGCGGGTAAGCGCTCGATAGCGCTACTATGGCTGGCGGTGGTGGCGCTATGCGATGTGGTTAGGATTCTTCTGTCCAACGTCGTACTTGCGGGTAACGTATACCTTTGATTAGATGTATCAGCCGCTATAGGCCTCTGCTGTCGCAGCAAGATGGGTAAGGATAGTTGAGGCATGATATCGTCGATAGAGCAGCTAGGCGATTGACGTGATTCAAATGTAGGGTATGGAGACGATCGACAGAAGCAAAGAACTGCAATAAGTAGGAAGTCTTGAAGCCGAGAAAGTAGAATGGCTTGTACAACTGGTGGTGGGCAAGAAGTGAAATGTGATATTAGTGGATGCTGGACGGTAGATGTGCACGTGTGCGGAATGGTACTTTAATGTTTCGCATTCACTAATGCCAGGTAGAAGCCAAGATATGAGGTGGAATAAACAAACTTAAGGTCGTGCACACTAATATTGTGAGTTTGCTACTTGTTTGCTACCTGTTTTTAGGCATGTAGTACAACAGACCCGCAAACATTATACGGTTCATCCTCTACTAATTAATTTGTAAATAGCGGGAACAGATTCATGCCCTTTCAGAGTCCAAAGAGACTATGCGATGATAGACAGGTAGTTTGTCATGAAGAACCTGTTCGAGTATATTTAAAATCTGTTCCCTTTCAGCTGAGGTCCTTCATCTGTACGTCTTAACAGGGCTTGGCAGGCCCCTGACGGATCTAACCGTCCCTGCCGTGTGACATCAATCCAGTATCTTGCCTGTGATCCGAAGAAGAATTGCACGGCATAAGGAGATCTGACAATGATTATTGATTTAAAGTCATGTTGGCTTTTGTGATTGAGATGAGTACATGAGCCCCTTAAAGGGAAACATTTGAAGGATGATGCTACCGCCAGTACCGCGGGACAAGCAGGTTCTTATCGGTATAGGTATTTTCGCTATAATGCATATACCTAAATACGTATGTTGACGGCTTTGTTTCGCCAAGGTAGCAAGAGTCGCCTGGCAAGAACTTAGTCAGCCCCTTGTTTTAGTTCATATCAATTATTATATCCGGAGATTTCTGATCAAGACAAGTATCCTCTGTCACTCAAGAAGTATGATACCCGGAAGACTCCGTGTCAGCAAAGACATTGACAGTTAAGTCTGACCTGATACCTGAGGTTTATAAGATGAAAGAAAGGTGTGGCCTGATAGAAATGAATATAACCTCCCCCGACGGCTTGTGTGCGAGAACATGACTAACGGTACATTCCCCCTTTCGCTCTATGCTATATAAATATGGTTTTGTAAGAGAATAGATTTGTTCTGCAGTGCCTGTATTCTTTTGGTATGATATCTAGGGAAGCTATAAGGAGTGTCACGCGAGCTACATTTCTGAGATCACAGATTGGGGTCGTTGGAATTATGTAAATCATCATATAAGCTGCAGATCACAGACTGAGGTACCCGCGTTTGCCTAATCATGAAAACTTTCGTATGGACGTAGATCGCCTCCAGGGCTGAAAGAGAGGACAAGACTTGGATGATCCCCTTGAAGCTCCAGGCTATTGCAATTCGTATATCCTTCCAAGCCCTAGACTTGTAGCCTTTGTCACAGGGAATCCGGCGACTGAAACAGAGTTGAAATCCTCGCATTACTTATATTCATGACTACGTCTGAAGTGCCTTTGACAGTACTTGACAGAGTCGCTTTTGGCTTAGATAAGTCGGGAAAAGGAACGGTTTGACATGATATACAATAAACAGGGTCAAATTTGGTTACTTGGATGCGAGGGAGCGCGACAGGAAGGGTGAACGGCACCCCGCCGAAGCCGATGGAGGCCTGTCGAAGACCTGGCTATCTGGTCGCACAACATATCGGCCTTTATGGCGGTTTATGAGAGAAGTGGTCCCAAGTTTTACGGGAAGCTGCATGTAAGAGACATAATAATTGGGGCAGGTGATGTGTCGGCTAGAAATACCAACCCCTCCAAGCACCCTATTATTTCCTCAGGGTCTAGACTATAACTCGCATGTGTGCGAACCAATATGAGTTGTCAAGTGAAAAGTGAACTGTCATATTGTTTACAGCAACTACAGTGAGTGTTGGCCCAAGACTGGCCACGTGCTTCAAGTTTGTTGTTAGCCCGAACTAAGACGCGATCCCCAACCGGAGATGATGGTGTTGGGCAGATTTGGTACGTGGGGTTTGTGGCACATCAAATGCGCCCACGGTACCATTTCAGAGGCGACAACGTGCATGTGAAATTCTACTGGTCATGAAATATATTTTAGGCAGCCCATCAGATTCGTAAGCCCAGTTTTGGCGGTTCATCTTATGTGAGGCAACCAAACAATCGACCGGCGTAAAAGCTTTCTCCTATTATTCATGAGATGCTGTAATACAGCCTGCTTCCTTTCAAGCCTTCCGCCAGATTTGGATTCTTTGCACATCCGTTCGATTCTTCGTGGGCGCCTTTACTGAAAGCTCTGAATTCCATGTAAAAAGGACCACAATCCCCTATCTCAGTAGACCGGCATATCCTCTCTTCTAGGTCACTAACTTGACAACGATTGCCATTCTATCAGTTCATTTTGATATCTGCACAGCACCAAATCAACGAGTTTCTCAGCTCGCTGACGACATGGTGGTCTCATTTAATACCGAGGTCCTCAACGGACTATGCTCTAAAGACCAACTAGAACTCCTCGACACTGTAGATCAGTTAAGACTTCAAGGCATCGACCACTACATCTCTCTTCCGCAGATCATCGTATGTGGCGATCAGTCTTCTGGAAAGAGCTCTGTTCTCGAGGCAATCTCTGGAGTTCCATTCCCGGTCAAGGGTAATCTGTGCACTCGTTTCCCTACTGAGCTCATTCTCCGAAGATCTCCGCGCACAGATGTCACCGTCTCTATCATTCCTCACAGACTACATAGTCGTTCGGAGAAAGAATCTCTCTCAACCTTCCATGAAACACTCGATGGGTTTGATGGCCTTGCAGACTTGATTGAGAGCGCCAAGATAGCTATGGGTATTTCAATACAGGGGAAAGGGTTTTCGAAAGACCTCCTTCGCATCGAGATCAGCGGTCCACATCACCCGCACCTCACTATCGTCGACTTGCCTGGATTGATCCACTCAGAGACAAAGCAGCAAAGCGCTTCGGATGTAGAGCTCGTCAGAGATGTCGTCCAGGCATACATGAAGCAGCCACGAAGCATCATACTCGCCGTAGTTTCGGCCAAGAACGACGCCGCGAACCAGATAGTCTTAAAGCTCGCCAGATCTACCGACCCAGGGGGTAAGCGGACCATGGGTGTTATCACTAAGCCGGACACACTGGTTGAGGGCTCCGGTACTGAAATTATGTATGTGTCTTTGGCTGAGAATAAAGAGGTTGAGTTTGATCTCGGGTGGCACGTGCTCAGAAACCTCGATTCCGAAAAGGTTGATAAGTCGTCGCTTCTCCATCGTCGTAATGAGGAAGAGGAGGCTTTCTTCTCGCAGGGTGTTTGGAGTCAACTGCCATCGTCTATGCTAGGTGTCAAGACACTCAGAACCAGGCTGAGCGAAGTGCTTCTTCGACAGATCGCGACGGAGCTACCCAGCCTAATCATGGAGATTGACGGCAAGCGGCGAGACTGCAGTCACCTCTTGAGTCAACTCGGAGAACCAAGAGCTACAGTTCGCGAGCAGAAGATGTATCTGATCAGTGTCAGCCAGAAGTTTCAATCTCTGATCTATGATGTGAATAACGGCACTTACAACAACAATTCGTTCTTCGAGAGGGCTGAAACAGATATTGGTTATGAGCAACGCCTACGAGCAGTGATTCAGAATCTCAACCGAGACTTCGCCAAGTTGATGACGCAGTCTGGTCACGCGCGGAACATCCTTTCTTCCAATGAAGAGGCGACACATCGAAACGCAGTTACTAGAGACAAGTTCATCCAGGAAGTCCAAGAACTCATGCGGAGAACACGGGGCCGCGAGCTGCCGGGTCGATTCGGTTCATTGATCATCACCGACCTCTTTCTGGAACAATCTAAACCATGGAGGGCAATTGTGACCAGCCATGTTGATAGCTGTTGGATTGCCACGAAGCGATGTTTGAAACTCGCCGTCACTTCAGTCGCTGGACGGCCGGTTGGTTTGCGCCTACTTCAGAGAGTGATTGATCCCGCATTAGACGACCTCAAAGATGAAATTACGTCTAAAGCAAATGAGCTCATTGATTCCCAAGTGCTCTGTCATCCTGTGACATACAATGAACAATATCTTGAAGCACTTCATCGCATCAATGACCAGGGCAGGCGTGAGTTTTGCTCGAACATTGTTAGGAGTTTCTTCAGATCTCAGACAACTACGTCCGTATATCTCAGCGGACAATACAACCTAGAAAGCCTGATCGACCAGTTATCTCGGCGTAAAGAGCCTGATGACGAACGATTTGCCGCATCTGAAGCTGTAGATTGTATGGAAGCTTATTATAATGTAAGTTGTTTCGCACTTGTGGCTAGATAGTTTCTCACAACATGTTCAGGTTGCACTCAGACGTATTATCGACGACGTCTCTATCGAAGTAATTGAGCGGAAGCTGATGGCTTCTCTTCCCTCCATCCTCTCACCTACTGTCGTGTTCGACATGTCCGATGATCTCGTTACAGCTATTGCCGGCGAGTCAAATGAGAGCCGGGCCAAAAGAACCAAATTAGCAAATCAAGTTGAAGTCCTTCAACAGGGCTTTGATACATGCAAGCGGTTTGCAGACGTCCGTCTCGATGGTTAGTAGAATGATTTTTCTAGGCCGCACAGATTTCAATGCTAAGTAGTGCACAGACTTCATCCCACCAATCGAAGACATTGATGAGGAGATGGAAGAAATCAAGAACGCCGAGGATGCCATGTCAGTTGAATTCGAGCCTGCCGATTCAGAGCAAATACTAGAAATTCCCGATAGTGAAGAAGAGAGACAGAAGAAGACTAAGAAGAACAAGAAGAAAAAGATGAGGAAATCCGCAGTTGCTTCTGGTTTAAAATCTCCCGAAGTTGAAACTCCTGTTGAGGCTGAACCTGATGAAGCTCAGCCTGCTGCAGTATGGTATTAGCATATGTACTTCTGGGGAAAAGAATAAGGTATTGTTGTTCTTTCATGGGTCGTGTGGTACTGGCTTTAGACGTGAGCCGCTCGGAAGTATGTGTTTGTGAGGCGAAGGATAGAAGTTATGCGAGTTTTGATACTTAAGCAGCTGACTAGGATCAGCCGAGAACCTCTCACATCTACAAGTAACTTTGGAAAGTATTGTGCATCTTGGTGAATGTCTAAACAGCCGAAATAAAGTACCCGTAGCTACTCTATTCTAAGATGTTTCTTCATAAATCAAGCCTGCTACTAAAGGAACGAGCCGACAAGAAGTAAAGACATTGACGAAACTGGCGCTTAAGAATGCCACTCAAGAAAGTCTAGTGGCTCCAAGCACGACGGCCTTACAGTCTGCCGGAGTCGGTGTATCGTATTCATAGAATGCTACTTGATAGTTCCCATCCTCCAGGGGGCATGCTACCCAAGGTTCGCTATGAAAGTCTCCTGTAATTGAAGACATGTTCGTTAGCTTGAATGAACACTTTATGTTATTCTTGCTCAACTTACCATTGTAGCGGAGAACACCCCCGTCGTCGTAGAAGCCGTACATGACTGGATTGCCGGACCACCACCTCCTAAGGCCTACAGGCCCGTTGAACGGGTAAACTCCGTAGCTGACGTCGTCAACAACTACATCCGTTCGATTAGCGGTTACAATGTCGCACAATATCCCGTGGAAGGGGACGGGCCTGTTCTAGGGATATGAGAAGACGTACCACCGGTCATCTGGCAATAGATGTAGTATGCACTGCCAGGGCAATAAAAGCTGTATTCGGTGGCCGGCGCAGAATCCGGAGGCACAAGGTTGACGAAGCCGGCATCAGAGTCTTGATCAATCACTGCTCTTGGCGCCGACACGAGGTTCCAGCCCAGTAGCTCCTCAGGCCCAGAGGTCACTGCGAAACTGTAGACTCCATTATGCGGACTGGTGAATTGGGCGGAAGCGAAGCCGACCCCGGCTAGTAATGCAACGGAGGTGCGCATGATGGCTGCCTACCTTGGCAAGAAGTTAATCAGAAAATATCACTAAGCTGGGTGTTAACGACGAGTTTGATCAACGTGAACATAGAGACATCGTAGTACCGTCCGGTTTTTATATTCGTATCTTCAACGTAACATTCACATACATCCATCGTATGTTTAGTCAGGCCTTTCTCAAATTCTTCTTGATATGTTTACTAACTGCACGTTTTCAACCTCCCAGAGGATCTATACGAGTGCGGCACAGCTGTGAATTTCGTGTAACGGGCAGCAAAAGATGCCAAGCCCGATGGTTGTGGGTTTATGAATCGTCTGAGTTCGACCTCTATCTCGAAGTTGCTCAAACGCTCAAGCGAATATGCCCTGAATAGCGAGTCGGGGTATTAAGGTCAAGTGTGCTAGGAAATGAGCAACAATGCGCGGAGTGCTTATATAACAGTCTGTCTTGCTGGTAGAGTGAGCTGGCAAAGTTTATAGCCGCTCGAGTATGCTACAGCACATCATCTATATTGACGACGCGCAGGTCGTGAACCAGATCCGCTCCGATGGCTACCCGCTAGATCGCCGTGTGGGATATGGTTAGAATT
This sequence comes from Xylaria curta, assembly GCA_022495235.1. Classification (NCBI taxonomy): domain Eukaryota; kingdom Fungi; phylum Ascomycota; class Sordariomycetes; order Xylariales; family Xylariaceae; genus Xylaria; species Xylaria curta. Next base: position 29,758 of record MU375986.1, read on the forward strand.
TATCTCGCCTTTTTAAACCGAGCTGCTGTCTCTGCGGCTATACGTCTTGTCGCTGACTGCCATTGTTAGCCGAGATCAGTCTCTCAAGGTGTCATCAGGGGGGACCACAGCCCACGCATAATTGTGCTGAAGACTAAATACAAATTTCGGGATTTTATGTTATATACTATAATCTGCTGGCGAGAATTCAGTTGCCTGCCGAATGAGCCGCGTTTCACTACCTGGTCCGAGGCAAGCGTCTTGATTGTAGAACGACACTCATGTGCTGGTCTGCTACGAGCACTCATCGTTTATAAACAGCTCTAATGATGGAATTCTCGGAGGACTGACTGCTTGCTAACTCGAGGATATTGTTGGCGAAATCCTTCTTACAGCAAGCATGATGTTCATGCACTTACTCATATATACCTATATCGCTTCCCAGATCAGCTTGGCATAACGTCACCTACCTCTTCCGTTTACTCAGTCGACGATGCAATGGCCATAGATATATATAGCTCACTTAAAAAGCTGCACAAGTAGCCAAGGCTACTTCATCATGGAAACCTCATCCGCCCGTCCTAGTGTGTGGAGTCAAAGACCTCTTCTAGCACAGCAATAAGCAGCGCGCGTTCGTTCTTACGCCTCGCTGTACACTGCATACAGATGTTCGAACGGATTAGGGGATGATAATTTATTCCTCAGAGTTAGAATCTGGGTTTAATCCGGATCAAAAACCAACTGGTCAAATGCGATTAGTTCACGATACGCTCGTCTATTGTTAGGCTAAGTGGGAGCAATCCGGCGTGCACTGTCGGCACAGCTGCCTATCCGTTTCACAAAATCTCTTTAAAGGGGAGTTGAATCCAAAATTCTGCCCAACTTAAACTGGGAAAAGTAACTGAGGCCATTGCTTGCAACTTAACGTCGAAGCTAAGCTAGTCCTAAATAGGTATACACTATAATTTCACAGCATGTCTACAGTCGCGACTTAATCTATCCCGCTTCTACTCTAGGCTTGTTTGAAACTCTAATTAGATCCAAGGCGTCTTGAAACAGGAAAGAAAAGAAAAAGAAGAAAAAGTGGTATGTCTGTGGTCGACGGACACAACAAGGCAAACACAATTCGCTACCAAAAAATGGGCATTGTTGTTGACCATTGAATAAAGACCTACCTTGTTACCTAGGTGATGGATAATAACCCCCTGTTTCACTTAAATACGACGCACACTTCTTTCCTCCACGTCTCACGGACGCGCATTCAGACGGCCTGGATTCTAAGCAAATATTACATTACTATATCTATATCACCTAGTCTCACATATCACCATTCGGATAGGAACCGATACCTACACCTACGCTACGATGTCTTCCCAACCTGAGCAAGGAGCCGTTCCAGTTGCGCTAGGCGAAACTACATTCACTGTTTTCAACTGCCTCCCCACTGAACTCCGTAATATGATCTGGGAGGAATTCGTTCGCACTCCTCGCATCATCGTGATTGGTGATCTCAGCTGTGTCGATGCTAGAGATGTCGAAGCTAGGGGCCCCCCGCCCTCCATCGAAATCGACGGAAGACCTCGGGAGCAGACCTGTCCTCTGTTGCGTGTTAGCCGCGAAAGCAGACGTGTAGCGCTAAGAGAGCCTCTGCTCCTTTTCAGCCTCCAATACCCTATGCAATACAGTATGTTATTTGGCATCCGCCATTTTGGTATTAGGAGACACGACGTCTTGTATTTCGAAGCCGCCCCTCTATACCGAATGATGGCGGAAGGCGATACCGACAAGATCACCAACATTATCTTGAACACCGACACCCGACTCCTCTATAAGTCGGGTCACCGGCAACAACATGCGGAACTCGAATGGGATTGGGTGATACAGTGCGCTTTGATACTCATTCGAGAACTCCGTAATGAGCAGTGTCTAAAAAATATGTACTGCCTAATACGCGATTCTTATCGGCAGCATTGGTGGTGGATGGAGGAAACGTTTTTGGAGTTGAATGATCTTCGTGAAATTGACCCGGACCAGTTTCTGAAGTCTGAGCCAAATCTCGACTGGTATCAACGATGTGAGGGTCATCTTAAATGGTGGCTACACCAATTTCGTGAGGTTCCCGAAAATCTCAACTTCTGGCACCTCTATCCCGGACAAAGGGAGTTTACATCTACTGTACTCAAGCGATGGAAGAACGTAGTCTGGGTTGATAGAAATGGTTTTCCTTTATGATTAGTCCGGTTGGTAGGAAGCTTCAGGAAATGAATGCAAGACCTCTGATACAATAGACAGAGAAAAATCAAATCGTCAGGTGTCAAAAGTGGTATTCAACATCCCGCGAAAGGATTCATTGCTTAGAACAATTCGCCGGGTCAGGCTGTTTTTGTTGGTTGAATAGACTCATCTCAAACACTCCGTAGATGCAGAAACCCGACCGGGTCCCTAAGTTTCTGAATGCCATTGACGACAATCATATCCGTCGTAGCGATGGTGACGACCCCGGTCGTTTCATGAGGGAGATGACGTAAAACTTTACTTACCTTGGGGGTTGTAAACTAAACTACCACATCAAGAAATCGGCCTCCGCGGACCCGGATTGGTGGTGCGATTTTTTTTAACTTCGCTGCCTGCTCACAACCTGGTCGAATAAATGATTTATATAGATCCAATATAGCGAAATCACAAATACATTTCAAAATGCGCTCTCGTAGCAAATTTCATTCGCGCCACACTTTCGCAACATGGCGGTCAGAAGTAAAGATGAAAAGAAGATCATCCGTCCCTTCGGAAACGTGTAAGTCAAGTCCTCAACCACAATCGTGAACCAAAACAGCTAAGTCTCGATCTTGAAAGGGAATGCTATGAATTCCACATGCTCCAACTGAAGTTCCTGGGAAGCACCATAGTAAACAGTCGGTACACCATCCCTTCATCTCTGGCCGCATCAGAGAGCGTCGTCGCACGTGTCGAAGACGCCATAGCGCGCGTCGTGATAGAGCATCCTGCCCTGCGTCTCGACGTCGTTGACGCAGATACCAAGCGTCCGGCATGGGTAGCCGTCGACGAACTTGACTTTACGCACCATGTAACATGGGAAGACGTGGACGACACATCTGGAAACTACGAGGAGATATTCCGAGATAAGATTGAAAAACGCCTCGACGAACCATATACGAATCTCGCAGGCCGTCCCCAATGGCGTGTTCTCATCCTTTTCAAGAAGGGTGATCGTCCCTATCTGGACATAATCTTCGATTACAGCCATGCCTTCAGCGACGGGACAAGCGGCAAGATCTTCCACGAGACGCTCCTGCGTACCCTCAACGCCACCCCAGAGACAGAAAAGCAGACTCCCATTCTAACAAACCGCATATTAAAAATCCCCTCTTCAGCACCCCCTCTCCCTCCCCCCGTAGAAAAAATCGGCAAATTCCCCGTAACACCCAAATTCGCGATCTCCACCGCCTGGCGAGAGCTGCGTCCAGCAGGTCTTATCACCTCGCCATCAGCAGCCCACGCACACTGGGCTCCGATCCGCGCCACGCCATATGCGACGCGTTTCCGCACTTTTGATATCGAGGCCGGGACGCTTAGGAATATCCTTACCGCATGTCGCGCACATAAGACGACAGTTACGGGCCTTCTGCACGCACTTGTCGTCGCATCTATGGCCGCGCGGATAAAACCGGCAACTGCATTCACGGGGTCCACGGCGCTGGATCTAAGGAAATTCCTAGAAACGTCGGCAGATCTTGAGCCGAAGCGCACGATGGCTGATTACGTGTCTCAAATGGCGCATGTATTCTCCGCTGATCTCGTGCGTGAGATCCGCGAAGCCGCAGTCCCAGTAGTGTCGGGCGACGTAACTCTACCCCCGCCACTCGCGGATATAATCTGGCGCTCTGCAACGCGCGTGCGTGCCGAGATCCAGAAACGGCTTGATAACGGCCTCAAGAATGACCTTGTAGGCTTGATGAGATTAGTCTCGGATTGGAGGGCGCAGTTCCGTACTGAGGCGAGTAAGCCCCGGCCTTATTCCTTTGTTATCACGAATCTTGGGGTTCTTGATGGTAGTCTGGATACAATAGGGGCGAAGGAGAAGAGGGAGGGGGAGGAGAAGGAGGAGAAAGACGGCGGCTGGACGATCGAACATGCCGTCTTCGCGATAAGCGCCGAGGTCTGCGGCGCCGCGTTCCAGGTTTCTCCCATCTCGGTGAAGAACGGGGCGCTTTGTGTTAGTTGTAGTTGGCAGGAATGTGTTGTTGAGGCCGAGTTGGGCGAGGCTATTGTTGCTGATTTGAAGCGGTGGTTACTGTTTTTGGGGGAGTCGTAGACTCATATGTACTTACTTATTTGAACGAGGTACTAACTAATACCCACCCTGGGGAGAACTCATATCTATTATCTCCCGTTAATATAGGAAGATTTACAGTCTATAAAGATGACTTATTTAGTTGTGTAAGAAATCCACAGTGCATCGTTACATCGGTGACCGCAAAAGAAACGATTCTGCTTCCTGTAGGATTCTCATCCATCCATCCCACTCATCAGTCAGCTACAGAAGCTCAATCATTGTCTATGTAGCAAGTGCATTATTTGCGATATAATTAATTAAGATAGGTACATTCTCGTCAACACATAACAACAATGAAGAAGCACTGAAAATCTTACTTACTACAAATAAAGTAATAAGTATTTCGCGGCGCAACAAGGCTCCCTACATACGTACGCCACCATTGTCAAAAACGTTCGTTTATAAAAACGTTTGCTTTCTTTTTGGGAAAAGCCCGCCCAAGATGACAGGACGAAGCAAAACCAATTGTCCCCCTCCCAACTATAAAACGTATTTTATGCTGCAGGAGGCCGCAGCCGAACCAAGCCATAACATAGATAAAAACAATCTTTTGTCGAATAACCTACTACCGCTTGTCTTGTCCCAATTACTTACTTCCGCGAAAGAAACAACAATAGCAAGCAAGCAAGATAGATAAATCACACGCACCACCTTCCGCCCCTGCCCCATCAACTCCTAGAATTATGCAAACCGGGATCACGAACCGCCCATTCCCGCCAGTCACCACCAATGAGTAAGTAAGAGGGAATATGTGTTGTGTGTGTGTATACGGGGACAGCTTCTTGTCGTTGTTGCTGTTGTCGTTGTAGGCGGTGAGCAGCAGCTGGTGCCGATCGTCTGATCTACTCGACCCGGCTCTTCTTCGCAGCCCGACCGCGCGCGGCAAGATATTTCGCGCGCCCACCGACGCTCTCCCAATATTCCTGGAGTTTCTCGGGTGCGATGTTCTTCAGCTTAGTCTCGGCCTCCATCGTCGTCTCGCCGTGCGTCGCCGGGTGTCCGACCCATTGGACCTCGAACTGAAAGCCTCCGCGATTCTTCCTCTCGTGCCGCAGGACCTTGAAGACGTGGTATGTCTCCGGGGGCGCGTTCTTCGGTTTGTGGAAGAGCGCGCTGATCCGGCCGCCTTGAGCCTTCCAGTATTCATACAGGGTTTCTGCGGCATTCTCCTGGATCTCTTCCTCGGCCTCCCACGTCGCGTCTTGTTCGCCCTCGCCCTCCCATTGCACTAGCAATTCGACGGCACCACTCATGTCGCCGGCCATCCGGTGTTTGAGCAGCCGCTCGATCTCAACTTCTTCGCGGGTATCCTCCTCCTCTTCTTCTTTTTGTTCTGGTGCTGGGACTTGCCCATCTGGGGCCGAAACAGTCTCGGTGAGCTTCTCCTTCCCTTTCCCTCTTCCTCTTCCCCTCCCTGTTTCCTGCACAGGCGGCTCCTGTACCGTCTCGGCTTCGGGCTTGGGAGCCGAAGAGGCTGGCGCATTGGCAGCATTATTGCCAAGGAGTTCTATGTCTCAACGCGATCAGTAACGGACGAGCAGGGCCAATGCATATCGATGCCAGCATCGTAAATGGATCGATACATACCCAACCCGCCCATCGGTGCTTCTGGCACGAGGGAGTCTGACGACGCGGCTGTGGCGGCTGCTGTAGCGTCTGTAGCCTTTGCACGAGCCGGACTAGGCCCCGTAGCGGCCCGAGATGTTGCCGCTGTATCTGGTGTATCGCCCAGCTGTGACTTTAACGACGGTCGGCCGGGACGCCCTAATCAGACCCTTACGTTAGCTCACGACCCAATTATGTCAGTACGACGGAAAGCTCGGAAGCCATACGCTTGGCGGTCAAAGGTGTGCGAGGTTTGCTAGTCGAGGCAGGCGTCGCGGACGCGGACGAGAGGCGTGATCGTGCCGTGCGTTGCGAAGTGGGAGTTTTGCGCGCGGGTATGACGTCGTCGTCTGTTCCAAGCTTCAAGTTAGCCACTGGCGTGTCTTTCTATTATTTGCGACCAGTCAGTTGAACTCACCGTCATCCATATCGTCGTAAGGATCGCGCTTCGCTTTGCGCTTGGTGCCTCGCGGAGTGGGCGCTGTGCCGTTGACGGACTCCTTGTTCTGCTTGCTCGGGGAGCTCCAGAAGTTGAGGAGGGCGGCCATTTAAGTGGTGTATTCGCTTCGGTGTCGGATGCAGGTGCCGATGCCGATGCAATGCAGTGCAAATAAAGAAGGGGGGGAGCGACGAGACCAGGAACCAATCGGGTGGCGTCTGTAATGTGGCAGGGTGTCGCGCCAACGATGGTTTTGAGATAAGATGGACAAGGCACAGCCTGTGTTATGTTGTGTTGTGGTATGCTGAGCTGAGCTGAGCTGTGCTACGTTCTGTGTTCCTGTAAATGATGGATCAATCGAAATGTAATCAGGTGTGATGGATGGATGATGGTGATGATGACGATGACTGGGTATTAAAGAAGTTTGCAGGTTTGTCGAAGTGGGTGGTGACAGATCGAATGCAATGGTGTGTGTGTGTGTGTGTGTGTGGTGTGGTACCTGATGCAAGTCTGTCGGTTGTTAGGAGAAGGAAAAAAAAAAGACGGTAAGCGTGGATGCGTTGTAATGGTGGCCGATTGTTGTCGACGCGCGGTTCGGCAGCGGAGTCGAACTGGCTTTGCACGATGGACGATTTAACTAAATAGATAGATAGTGCAAGTCTAGTGATTCTGCGCTAGACTGCATGGATGATGGAATGACGGGGAAGATCAACAGCACAGAACAACCGCGATGTAACCTGACCCCGGCACTGGCATGCGAGAAATACGGAGTAATTAGCTGGGTGCCTGACCTGGACGAGTCCTGTCAATGACGCCGTTGTTGTGTTACTGCGTGCTGGCACCAGCTTAACATCTGAAGTTATAGGCAGACTTATAGGTACCTAACTACTATATAGTGGTACAGCAGGACAGGAGAGAAGGAGCAAGCTTGCCAAGGTCCTTCAACAGTAACAAAGGAAATGCAACTGTCATCGGTCCGGCTACGTGCATACATCTTAGGTAACTTCGGAATCAGAATCGAGCAACAAAAACCTGAATCGTTCAGGCTCCACCTACTTAGAAAGGAAAATCTCCCCCTCTCCCCTTACCTCAAGCCAGTTTGACTGATTGATCAATTGCCCTCCCAACTGCCGGACTTATTACCCTTTCAACGCTGCCAGATGGAGAAGTCACGCGATGAGCAGCGAACGCTTGGCCGTTATAAACATATTGATTGTATAATTATGTTTGTTGTCTGCATCTCTATACACCCCTGCATATTGCCGCTGTCCGTCAATATGCATTTCAGCTCAAATATATATACTGAGAAGTTGAAACTCGACACCTCCATACACCCAATCAGTGGCCCCATTATGGTATTATAAAGAGAGAGGAGGGAAAAAGGAAATATTGTATACCATGGACGCACAGAAGGAAAAAGTGCCCGCCGGGCAACATCCTGGATTTACAGGCCTGAGTCGATCTTGACGATGCCACTGTTATCAAAGTATTTGCGCCACGCGGCACAGTTGTTCTGGTAGGCCGTCTTGTCGCCGGCGCTGATCTGTGCCTTCTGCTCCGAGACTCGCTCGAGGAAGTCCACGCTCAGCCCGCCGCTGACGTGCCACGCAATGTGGCAGTGGAAGATCCAGTTGCCCGGGTTGTCGGCCTTGAACGCGAGCACCACCCACCCGTTCGCCGGCAGCATCGTCACGTCGCGCCGCGTCGGGTTGGCGCCCTTGAGCCCCGCCGTGTCCGTTGCCGGGTTGAAAGGGGCCGTTTGTCCCGGCTGCGATGCCCCGAGAACTACGAAGTCGTGTCCGTGCAGGTGCATTGGGTGCGGTACCGGCGCCGCCGCTAGGTTCTCGATCACCCAGAACGTCCACGCATCCTTCTTGTTCACATTAATCACGTTTTCTGACCTCGGGTACGACGTGTTGCCCGTGAGCACGTAGTCCAGGATCGGCCTGTCCCAGTCGACGTTGATAGATGAGCCATTGACCTTCCAGACCACGAGGGTTGTGGTATCTAGCGTTACATCGAGCGTGTTATTTAAGCTGGCTGTGAATTGGTCCAATGGTGCCTGGCGCTTCACTACCGGGACGTAGTCCAGGGAGTCACGACATCCCAGATTGGGTGGGACGGTTCCCGGGTCGGTTGGGTTGGTATTGTTGGCCGTCGAATAGTGCACGATAGCCGCCGGCGCCAAGTTCAGTGATTGGCCGCAGGCATTGGCCGCCGGGAGAGTGACGTTCATCCAGTAATTCCCTGGTTTCTGCGAAGCGTTGATGATCACGTCCAAACGCTGGCCGACACCGAGGAAGACGTTGCTCGTAGTGAGAGAGTTGACCGGAACCAAGTCAGTTGCAATGACGGTCATGTTGTGGCCAACGATCGATACCTGGTAGCTGTGTTCGACCGAGGGGTTGATCAATCTCAGACGGTGACGCTTGTTGGGCGTCAGCGTAATTTTGGAGTAAGCACCGCCACTACCAGCTGGGTTGATATTGGTCCCGTTGAACAGGACGTTGTCACTCGCCGGTGGGGCAGCAACGTGCTGTGTCTGAACTACGATCTCATCCGCTGTTGGCAGGTAGTAATCCTGAATAGGATAGGCCCCCAGGTCGATATCGTAGTTGAGGGAAGCCGGCCCGTTGATGACGATGGATCCGAAGACACCATTGCCGTACTGCGCAGAGAAATGGGAGTGGTACCATGTTGTCCCGTACTGGGTTAACCGAAACTTGTACGTTTTGGACGATCCGGGCGGGAGGGGGCATTCGGTCACACCATTGGCACCGTCTTGAATATTGGTACCCAGCTGGCGTAAACCATGCCAGTGGATCGAGGTACCATTGAGACGAAGGCTGTTTTTGACGTTCACGACGATAGTATCTCCCCAATCGGCTGTTATGGTGGGTCCAGGATACTGGTTGTTGATGAGCATCACTTTGCTCTTGACTCTTCCGTCCGGTCCAGTCCAGTTGTCATACTCCTTCACCTCCCAGTTGAACTATTTTAATAAAGTTAGTCACCAGTTGCGGCGATCGCTCCATATCTGGACAGCAGGATGTCAGACTTACAGTCCTGGTTGTACCCGATGGCGTTTTGGTTTCATAATCGGTGTTGATATCAAAGCCAGAACTCCAACAGGCTCGGTTAGTAGCAGTGTTGCAAGACGACCCTCGAACCTCAAGTCCGTTCGGCTGTGATGGAGCACACTGGCCGAGCCCCGCAAGGAGGCCAGCAAACAAGATCCCGGTTCGGGATATGAAGGAACGCATATTGAAGGCAAGATTCCAAAGAAATGAAAGACTGAAGAGAAGAAAGAGCCGATAGCAACCTCACCTGGTACTTTCACTGAATATACCCGTGAGAGTTGCCAAGAGACTGTCGTGTTGAATCCGAAACTGAACGCCATAGCTAAGAGATGTCTCACTGACCTTATATAGTTTATCAAGAGGCGTCTAGCACCGAGCTGGCCGATGCTCGGCAGCTCGGTCGACTCGCACGTACCGAACGTATCTGACACAGTGAATCAGCCTAGGAACAGATGTTTATCTCCATGTTCAACTTCACGATGGCCTTGCCCGGCGCACCCGAGTATCGAATACGGCGTTCATCGATAATAGAGCTTATGATAGCTCCTTCGGTGGCCACATCCCGCGCGAGAACCTGTTTTTTGAAATGTAATAGGTTAGGTATGATAAGCTGAGGCTCAATAGTGAAAGTCTCGTGCAGAAGGGAAAGGGGTGTACTAGGCAATTACATTGTGGGATACCCTTGTGTCGCCGTTCCAGCCGATTGAGTCAGGCCTTCGAGGCTATGGTCGCGTGGCCATCAACACACACGGTGGTGTGTAAGGGGTTGACGGTGTAGGGTATGATAATCGGACCGGAGCGGATACGGTGAGGAGATATGGTAAGAGACAAGAGCCCGAAGACACTAGCTCGCCCATTCTCTGGTCTCATGGCGGTCCAGCACTTGACGATGATGCCTCAAGGCATCCCGAAATTGTGGTCCCAAAATCGAATGAGGCTGACACACGATTTCGCTAGAGGCTCAGGTTCGTATTAATCTTCCTCTAGGCACCGCCATGTGGCGCAAGTCACTATTCCGTTTTGATTCGAGATAGCAAGAGATGACTTCACTGATTCGATTGTCACCGCTTTGAGGTGAGATTTCGATGTCTTGGCCTAGTGTACGCTGGGTGCATAGTAGCGCTCAACGTGGAGATCATGTGGGCAAACAAGGAAAAACATCCACCGCCAAAGCAAGGGATCTTTTAATAGAAACATTGCTGAAAAAGGTTATTATCTGTATAGGCAGTTTTCTTCTGATTCACTTGTTGTGTGTGTCTCTGAAATTGACGTGTAGCGGTTGGGACCCACGCCGGTATTTGCTATCCCTTTACCGGTCCCGAAAAAGAAAGAAGAGCGCAAAGCCGAAAGGCGCCCAACAATACAGGGACAAAATTTGAAGAATTCGAAACCTACGCAACAACTTTCATTGTCTGTCGTTGAATAGACAGACACTTTGGAAATAAGCGGGCATAGAGCAGTATCTCGTAAGACGAAACTTATCGGCTAATGGGCAATAATAACGACCTATCTCAGAGTGGTGGGTGTAGGGGTTAACGCGTGATTCGAGGCACAATAGGATATACGAAAAGCCCGATTGCCCGTGGCGGCGTGAGTGAAAAGCATTGGTCTTAGAATGGGTCCTTTGTGCGACCTCGCGATGGGCCCGGGCTTCTTGATCATGTGAAGTATACTGTGTACTATCTATGCGGTGTGTGGTGGTGCCGCCGTCAACGCAGGAACAGTAAAGCTAAAGCTAATCGACGATAAGCTATGACTAGGACATGAACATACACACTCACTTAAATCCTACGACAATGTTTACGACAGGATCTAGTGACTACCTAGTTATTGATACTAGATAGAATATTGAAGCAGTAGGTACTTTTGGCACTCTTATGCTTTCATAAGATAGCTTACGACTAAATAATAAAGTGAAATCTCACCCATCATAACACCTCGAGACTGACTGCCAAAAAGTAAGTAAGAGTATATATTAGCAAAGCTGTCTGAGATATACGAGTTACGCCACGGCCTATAAGTTTGTCCCCTTCCGATCGTACCACGACAGCGGATGTAACAGGGGGGTCCATGTCTATCTTGGATCACTGTGGTTGTCCGCATCCCGGTTTTTGTTTTTGCTGTTAGCGCTTATATAGGGCTTGCAGGTTGTATATCAGCCGCATTACCGCAAGTATACCAGAGCAAGAGAGAGGGCGAGAGCCCATCGGTTTGGTTGATCCATCTGATCTCCCGTTCTTATGCAGGTCGTAGGTACTGTAGGTACATCAAGGTTCCCTACCTACCCCAACGCAACGCCAGGCAGGCACATATTACTGGCTTAGCTCGCTACTTCGCTCAGCTTCCTTACCACACATACATAGGTAGCTCTCGCAAACTCGGAAGTGCCTGCACACTCATTCATGTTCTCTTTAATTTCCACAATGGTGAGCTGTGCCGCGTTACCCCTGATCATGTGCGGTGCAAGAACTCAGCCCCTCTCTCAAGAAAAAGTTGGACAACGGGTGTATGTAAACCCGTCATCGCTAGATATCACCATCTCGTGGTTGCCAAGACCCGATTTTCATCTCACGCTCCACTTCGTGTGTGTGGTGGTATGTAATCGTAATCACATAGGGCTGGCTACGCGGTGATGCATACTGCCTATTACTTACTCCGGCCTTAGCGGATGTATCGTCACCAGGCCTAGAATTCACATGCTTTTCGATGTTTTTAAAGGACTTCTCAAATTCCTATACAAACATAAATCGTAAATGCTAGCATCGCGATCTTTTCCCCTGTGTGATGTGGCGCAGAGCTCCGCGATGCGAGAAACCGAGCGCCTTCTGGCGTACCGGGAGTTAAGATGCATTGGCTGGCTCGGTATGCCGTGCATGTATGTGTCTAGGTTAGCCATTCTCCGAAACGTAGATAATCCCTGGCTTCGCTACCGCTGTTTGTCGATTTCAGCTGCCAGCGATGATGTGGCCACGCGATCAGGTTTGACTATAAGATATAGCTTCATGCCCCCTTCGGCAACCGGTTAGCGGGTATTTTTACATCTTTCGCTTTCGCTTAGGGAGACTCGGGCTCGAGAAAGATCCCGGCGAAAAAACGTGGAAAAGCCAGACAGCAGCCTCGGATGTCATGGGAAGAAGAGAAGAGAAGCTGGCGATATCGGTTTGTCGCGAATGGCCGAACTTGCGTTTCGGCTCGGGTGCTGAAGGTTCGGCTGACATAGTGGCTGGGATAGAGCAATGTGGCGTTTTTTTACCCTTCTTCGTATCAGGGCCAGAATACGCGACTGTAAAACTATAAATCCTTCCATCGTCAGCTTGTGTGTGTATGTTACGGTCCAATCACAGAGCTTGGGTAGAAAGAGTATTCTCGAAAGTTTGCGATATTGAACAAGGATTCGTATTATTGATTTGAGTCACGATGACATTGTTGCCTAAAAGAAACTCTCCATCCCCCCGTGTGTAAACTAAGGAAGGATCCTCCAATATTAAGATATCATGCGTAACTTGTACGAGTTACGAGATGTTCAAGATAAGTTTCGTTCTTATTTTGAATAGGACAATGGCACTATTGAAAGGTTTAAAACGCTAAAATTGTCACACGATTACATATCACAAATACAAGAACGTAAGTCAAAGTGACGTTGCTTCTACTCATTCATCGACTAAACTTCATCTCACATAGGTTACGTAAATTAATGCGAAGCCAATAGAGCTTTCAATGACAGTCATCAAAGTCAGTTGATTCATTATAGGTAAGCTTGATGCTAACTCAAAGGAATTCTCTATAAGTCAACACTTAAGCTTTAGTTAATTCTCAAAGTACAAAAATACATTGTCACACCAAACAGGGGCATGTGGCAAATTCGGAAAATAGGCACAAGTGACTTGGGGGGTTTTTAAGGCAAGGAACTTCTTAATAAAGCTTATTTTGAGTAGTCGAAACGTGACACATGTCGTCATTTCAACTACAAACACCCAAAATAGAGTCAGCCAATCTAGGGAGATACCAGCCGTCTGGAACGGGGCCTCGTAGAAGGGCTTTTCATAGGACATGGTACTTCCAATGATCTATGAGTCTTATGAAGCCCAGCACATCGAGCTCTACTCGCTAGGACTTGGAAATATCTGGAGGATTCGAGGGCGCATGAAGTAATAAAATCGAGGTGGCCAAATCTCGATCTAGTTACCATTTACACAAACTCCTAAACTTCTTGGAATGACTCCACCTACAAAGGTAAAGCGGATGGGTTTTATAAATATGTTACTAGTTTGGGACACGGGTCTTCGGTGTCCTTTTGAAGTGCGGCCTGAGTCATTCCGCCATGATATTACTCAGCAAGAGAAGCTCTCTGTGGTACAAGAAAATCAATATTTCCAGAAGGCTCTTCCCGCTTCGTGTCGTGATATTAGGGCGACGGGTGGCAAAATCTATTTCAATGTGCATGATATATCTTCGTTTCAAATCTTAAACATAGTATCGTATCTATCACAAGACATAAAGATAGACAAGAAGACTTTTATGTGTAATTAGATAATGGTTGGATTTAAGCGACTTTGCGCAATATTCCCTTAAGTATGAAGTTCCTGGTTATGTCCACTTCAAGCTTTAATTTATGTCATGTCTGATAAAAAGGAGAAAATTACTCTAAAACAATCATCAACTTTGCCTTTAGACCTCAAGGTAACTTTCAAGTAGCATATCGTGTAACAGGAGATACTCTTCGCCGGATTGTTCAACTAAGAGCTTGCGGCTGGATGTCAGAATTTGGTTGTGTCTCGAGTGAAGTTAAGCCACCGGTAGGCCGCTAGGTTGAAGGAAGGGGGAAGGGCTCAATATCATTGATTCCTCAGTCTCTCCCAATTAGTTGGGGGAGACTCAAACCTTTATATAACCAAATATCTACTATATCCCGCATCCTGTGCACTTAGTGCCTAACAACTGGATTTGCCGCAATCATACTTATATCCTAATGTTAACCTTTTTACGCACCAGATAACACTCTCATATACTACTGTTTATATTAACCGGCTCGTAACAAAGAGTCTCTATATTTTGAGCCCAAGATCCTCTCTATGTATGGTTTCAGCATGAACGCTGGTTAGCTGATATGACTCTGCAAAGCATTTCTGAGATGAAGACTGAATATACATCGGGATACAGTAGACTTTGATTCGCCTACTTGCCTATGAACTATGGCGGCTTCATTCGTGAAATTGTCAGGGAACTAGTTCACGGCTACTTTGTGGTGCGGAAATAGGAGATTCTGTGTATATAAGTGACTGAGCCCCCTTGATTTGGGTGGTTCAGGAATCAATTGATCACTCTATTGAGCCCTAACTACGACCTCCTAGCTGCAAGCAGGTCTCTCTATCCAGTCCATGGCACTTATCGTGACAGAAACTGAATATAATTACACACTATTCCATGTGGTCGGAATTTTATTGAATATTGAATAATCTATGTTATGTCTAAAGATATATTTCTGAGCTTAATAAACGGACAAGACTTTTCTACCTCTCCTATTTTACTACTGCACGCCAATTTTTAAACGCTAGTTATCCATTTTCTTGATCCGTGGCATCAGGAAGTTGTGGACTTTCCTCAAGGCAACACCGAAGAAGCAACATGCATTTCTCATTAGTTGTGCACAACTCTCCCTGCAGATTTGAAAATTGCTGCAATGGGGCAAGCCGCATTCTGGCGGACAGACCTTTCTGTACCTTAATGTCAGATGCCAAGTGCCAGAGTGGGTAGAAGACCTGATTGTAGCCAGAAGGGTAGTTAGGGTTTAATAGAGTGATCAATTGATTCCTGAACTACCTGAATCCGAGGGGGTTCAGTTACCACTAGCTCTACACTATGGGGTATCCGTGAACTAGTTCCCTGACACTTAATTAGGTGGACAACCACTCGAGACAATATCCTATCAGTTTGATATGGTTTTGGATTATGTTGATTTGCTCTAGTTGCTTGGGATCACCCACCTTTAGGTATTGTCGACACGGGAAGCGAGCGTAGATCTTGGGTCAATGCTACTTCATGCTATAGACATTATGGTCCAGCTGAAGACAGGTCTATCATATACGTTTGATGTCCCTACAAGTGAAATAGATAAGAAATACGAAGTTGCTGATCATACAAGTCTGCGCACCTATTAGCAGACCGACGCAACATACGAAGCTTAGTGATCGAGAAGCGTCAAAACATATGCCCCTCCTTAGTGATGACATAAATTCGTCATAACACCTATATATACTGATAAATTCAACAACGGTATGAGCTAATTATATCTACATCGAAGATACGAAGATGAATGGAAATAGGGCTGACTTTGGCCAAGCGATGTTCTATCTAGCTGCCCTAGTGAAATAATAAGGGAGCCGACGGCTCGGGTCCCTGAACAGGGATACTAGAAATATTGTTGCTACACGGATTTTACGGGTGTTTGAATCACTGTATACCTGCTGGAGTTGGTTCGATCAGTCTTCTCAGTTTGTGGCTCTTATCTCGGATTGGTCGGCATAGAAGGCGTATTGTGTGTATTGAGCATATTATAATAGTGAATGGTATCACTGGTCGTTACAGGACTGAAACCCATGACAAATGTCCTAAAGGGGAACTACACCCCAGTAACGTCCAGGTTGATCCGGCTGCCCTGGATGTGCGGGACGTAAATACGCTAGCAACGTATGATTCCGGGGATTAGCAATATGGGGTTAAGGGGTGTTAACTCGGGAAAAACCGTAGCAATGCAATCAAATGCGCGCCAATTAAAGTCGATGGGACTTTTGGTTCCCTGTTGTTATCAAAAACATTCACCGAAGCGACGCACCACCATCATCCGTGATACATCGAGGTGGGGCGCGGCGAACGGGCCGCTGTCCGTATAGATGTACGATTCGTACAGCAAAACAGTGACTAGCTTAGCATAAAAGATTTGTCCTTGAGTTTTGAATGGGTAAATTTCCCTTCCCTTAGACCTCTTCCCTGTAAGTCCGGGGTCTGGGGTAGACTTAAAACAATGACTGACCGCTCATCACTATGCATATGCCTATTCTACACTATCTACTACGTTTTGTTAAATACTAATCTCCTGAGTGCCACTTCTCTAGTAGTGTTATATTACACATGTCGTAGCGGGACGGATCCAAATCTTAGTGCTAGCATACGCTCTGTGTAAGTAAACGACCTTGAACCTAGTACATTTCTGAGACGTAGCTTGGGATTCAGCGCGGGATGCGCTAGGTCCTCTTAGATGGAGAGTTAGGCTACTACGGTAAGGTCCCGTCGCTTGGGAGTATTGAGAGTCCTGATTAGCCCCGGACTGGCCGATATAGTTATAGCCGTCTAGAATGATACGTGTGGCTTAACCTTTGGGAGGCTGAGAATTGTCAATTGCGTCGGACGTTCGAGAGCATATATCTTTGGTAGGAAACTAAAAAAAAAACAGTATTGAGTATGAGTGAACATCAAATTAAACTATCTGATGAGCCTCGTTCTCGGCATTTTCCAGTCTGTCGGTGTCCTTGTGGCGTAACCGGAACATGAGTGGTTCAGATTGACTAAGCACGCGGGCGAGACACCTCCGGGTTACCAATCTACCGGAATCATCCCCACATACCAATTCAAGGCTTCTCCGTGGCGGGCCCTTGGAGAAATAAGTACCGAAAGGGCGTCACGAATGTGGAGACTTTAAGCTAGTTGATATAGTTCTTGAAAAGTCAATGAATTTATCGGGACACTAGGTGCGAGGGGGAACCACAAGTGAACCTGATCTAGCCTATCAAAGCGTAGCGCTGTCTGCCATGGAAAGAAATGGCGTTGTAAACGGGGCTTTAGACCCTGAGGAGAGATCCCAACTGTATGGTTCCGGCTTCTAGAACGACACTACGTATGTGTAATCTTACGCATGCAAAGGTTGGCATTCCGAAGGTATGGTCTTGAGTATGTCTTGAAAGCAAGGACTACCTGGCAGCTAAAGACGCACAGACGCTGACCACTTCAATAGTTATGTTGCGCTCGCCACAGGTAAGTCAGCCTTAGTCTACCTAAATACAGAACCAGCTATGAAGAGGGGTGGGGGATTTTCTCTCCTCGGTAGTTTGAGAAAGCCCCGTATTACCTGAGGGTGGAATGCTAGCTGCACCGGTGATCTGGATCTAATCAGCTGCGTGTTGATCAGCCCAAGATACAGATACACGAATGTTCTAATGCATTCGTCCTGCTGAATACGTTCCCAGTTCGTGACTCAGGATTATAGAAAAATTATAGGATGCGGTGAAGATGAAAGGCTCAGCCACTATCATGTTCATAATCGTGTGATATTTGGCTATAAATTATTTATGCTGTATTAATTAAGTAAGTTGAAGAGGTGATCTGATGGAATTTTTGATGACTGTTCCTCGATGTGGGTTTAAAACTCTCTATATCGAGGGCAATAGATACTCCAGACTAGGTTTCCGCTAATTGAGTATAAGACAGCTTCAAGATACGTCCGGAGATCTTGGGAAAGAAAGGAGTTGTGTTTCGTCTCTTCTACGGTCTGCCGAAACGTCGACACGTACTTCTCAATCTCAGAGCAGCATATTCTCTTCGCTTCCGCCTCGGTGACTGACTTTTCCTTCATTATGACCCATATGGCGTTGAAAACATAGTCTAGACCGGCTTCCACGGCATCATGTCTCTCCTTTTCCCATGAGAATAAATCGTTTGTCAGGCCCAGGGCTGCATATCCTGGTCGTGCCATTTCCATACACATCTCGTATTCGTCATCTGGGATTGTGAGTGCCATTCCGAAAGTCAAGGTGCCGAACCAAATACTAGAGAACGTCTGGTCAGCAAATAGACCTTACTTATATCGGCAAATAACCTTGGGTACTCACAGCTCCCCGGCATCGATAACCCGTGAAGGTACATATTCGTCAAGGGTTTCAAACGGAGAAGACCGTGTACGCGATGCCAGTTGTACGAACCTCGCCCATGCTTTCATTGATGTTACAGCTCGCTCTGGATCAAGGGCCAACATCTCAGAAAACATCTGCGCTTGTAGACGCTTCTCTGGGCCCGATTTAGCATTGACCCTTCTGTCAAGGGCTCCATCTCCAAAAGCATCTAGCATCTTTGTCGCCTCCTTTTTCAAGTCTTTCTTTAGGTCGAAGCTTTCCATCTTATCTAAAATACTGATTTAAGCCATGGTCTGCTATTTTAGTGTCAGTGATAGTAAACTTACCATCATAAAGAAAGGCAAACTCGTTCGCGTATGAGATAAGCTCGAGCCTATCTGGGAGGCATTCAGGGACCGTCACGGAAATGAAGCTGAAAGGATCTCCTAGCCCTCCCTTATAGCCATCCACATTGTGTACATGTTTCGTCCAATCTCTCTGGGCTCTGAGTGCACCTTTGAATTCGAGGTGCTGATCTTTGTGTATGCGAAGAGGAATATCCCCATCGAGTCCATGAGTTTCATAGACATTGGGATCAATTTCGCGGGAATAATTGAAGTTCATCATGTAGGCTTAGGAGGTGGGACTAGATAGAAAGACGATCTGGGGGCAACTGGTGCTGAAGCTGCGCATTGATAACTTATACGTGGGCTTGCTCCCGTATAGAATACAAAAGGCCTCTCTGGCATCTGGGGTGTCCCTTGCTTTTGGTGATAGCCCTATTTCATAGTCTCTCGCATATAATAAAGGGGCTTTACTTAGAGGCGTCGGCCCGAGTTGGAGTGGTAGGGATCTGTTTTGCGTCTTGTCCTGGTGGCCCACTACATCCAAATTTGGCAATATGTTCTCGGAAGATCGCTACTATGAGCACATGAGGTAGCTGGTCTTAATGCCTTTGACGGTTTCGTAGGCCAACGACTACCGTACCATATTTGGTGCTATAATAGATAATGCAGTGGATGTTATACCTTCCCCTTTTTGCGTGCGTTAAGCTTAACGATAAGTCTCGATCCTTGGGACTGAGAATACAATCTTTATCTCTTTACCAGAACTTTCGACACATTGGTTAAAGGGACCCAAATTTCGCTAAAAATACCCTAGTGTGTGCATATTTATCTAAGTAAGTACATCTGTACGTAACTGGACCCAGTCGAATGGAACGCGGCGTGTCATAAATGGACACTAACGTAGCGTAGTTGGACTAGTGTAAAAGACCCTGGAAGGATACTTCGGATTACATATCGCCGACCGGTATCTCATCGTGGCCCTTTTGAGATCGCGTACCTGCATGTACACGTAAAGAAATTCTGCATTATTAGCAATACTCTATTTGGTGGGATAGGAGCACTCACTGTTTTCTCCATTATCATGTAGCGTTGTATCATGTGACTATCACCCACGGAATCACCATGTTGCCAGCAGCTCCTAGTACTCCATCGGAACTTAAAAGCATTTCTCATGTCTCCTTTGCATATTCCAGGCACTCCTTTAGTGCGTGATAAAAATGGCGGGCCAAATATTCCAACTTTTTTCGCAGGTCAATCTCGCATCTTTGATAGGCACCTCACTGTTAGCTTGGGGTGTCTATTTTGTAGGTTTGGTTATTTACCGACTGTATTTTCACCCCTTAGCTGGCTTTCCCGGTCCCAAGCTGGCCGCAGCGACAGGCTGGTATGAATTCTACTTCCAGTGCTGGCTCGAGGGCCAATACAGTGAGTGACCTCTGGCACCACCGTCTTCTGTTCAAGCAATCACTGGAATTCGGCTGTCCTTTTGAGCTAAATTTATGCCATGGAAGCCTTTGACTGTTATGAATGCCCATCAAACGCCCTCGAATTGGTGATGACTGACTTTGAGACCAACAGTATTTGAGACGGAGAAAATGGTCAAGAAATATGGTATGAGTCAATGCCTACTCGCAGGAGCCCATATCTCTAATTAAGACTTTCTGCTTCCAGGCCCCATCATTCGAGTTAACCCAGAAGAGCTGTTCATTCACGACCCCGAGTTCTACAATGATCTTTACGTGACAGAGAGCACACGACGTACCAATCACTACGATAACTTTGCTCAGGGTATCGGCTTCGACGGTGAGTGTCTTTGGATTGTCCGATCAGAGTTCGCATTGACATCATCTAGGGTGTCATCTCTTGACAGTAGACCATGATTTACATAGGGCTCGGAGAAAGCCACTTGAACCATACTTCTCCAAGAAGGGGGTCTCACGGTTACAGTCCATGCTTGCCGAGGTCGCCTTGCATCTGGAAACACGGTTGAGACAATACGCTGGTACTGGCAAGATCGTCCGACTTGACCACGCGTTCACCGCCTACACTGGTGATATTATAGGACGGATGTGCTTGGATACAGACGATCCGAGTGACAAGTTCTTGAACAAGGATGACTTTTCAGCAGACTGGTAGGATCTCTATCCTAAGTCTTGGTAACACAACGTCCCTTCTGACATTGGATATTAGGTTCTGGGTCATGCATATGATAGTGCGTTCTGTTCCGCTCTTCTCCGGATTTCCCTGGATTATTCGGTAAAAGAACCGCTCGGTCTTCTCTATGAGCCTGCAATTTTATCCTAATGTTACGAATAGGCTGCTTAATCCAATTCCCGGCGAAGCATTACTGTGGTTGTATCCGAGAGGCCAGGCCTTCGCTACGTTTCAAAAGGTTCGGGAAAAGTGCTATTTTAAATATTTTGCCACTGACAGGTCCCTAGAAAGCACGAAGCAACATCCGTAAGGCACTGGGGAGCAATTCAATGAATGATGAATATGTCGAGTCGTTGTTCCATCATGTTGCCAACAGCGACATGCCAGCATCGGAGAAGTCTGAGGAGCGACTAACCAAAGAAGCTCAGCTGCTCCTGGGAGGCGGAACAGTGACAAGTGCCCGCGTGATCTCATGTGCTACTTTCTATATTCTTACTCTACCAGATGTTGCAAAGAGGCTAAGCGAGGAGTTGAGACAACCAATGGCGCAATGGCCAAGTCATGTCCCTAGCTGGGCAGATCTAGAGAGGCTGCCTTTTCTTCAGGCAGTAATCAAAGAGGCTCTTCGGTACGTGCCTAACCACTTATATTCATTTGGCAGCGCACTCATCTCAAGCACAGCGTCGACTTTGGTGTCATGACCCGACTACCTCGAATATCACCTGATGTACCGCTTCAGTATAAGCAATACACTATTCCGGCCGGTGTAGGAACTATTACTAACCCTTTGTGTTCAACCGCGCTAACATCGCGTAGGTTCCGGTAGGAATGTCATCATATTTTATGCATACGGATCCAGACATTTTCCCGAAACCCTTCAACTTTATCCCTGAACGATGGCTTGGTCCTGCCAATTCATTGATGAACCGCAACTTTGTTCCATTCACACGGGGTTCTCGAACTTGTTTAGGCTCAAAGTAGGTTCCCTTTTTGTTATATATTCGCGTCCAGGATAACCGCTTACTTAAATTCGTTCTCTACTATCAGCTTAGCAATGGCAGAAATTAGCCTTGTGTTGGCGGTTCTTTTCCGTCCAAACGGCCCTAAGATGGAACTTTTTGAGACGGACGAAAGTGATGTCCGAGTAGCACACGACTTCGGGGTTCCCTTGCCTAAGTTGGACACAAAAGGCGTCCGCGCATTAATTCATTAGCCTGGGCGCACTAAGAGCTGTAGGCCACCGTTGCGTGCCCCGACCGGAGACAATGCTGCGAACACTAGGTAAAGTTAGCCTTTAAAAGTAGGTACATCGAAAGACTTACTGGAAGCGGTGAGTGTTGCTAGCGTATGAGATCCTGGTTTAGTCATGTTGTCAAACTTTTAAGACCCCGCAAAAAGAAATCCTCAAGATGCTACCTAATTCCCCATTATCTGGGAGGATCGGCAAGTGGCGGATGACGGGCGTTTTAGAACAGTTCCTGAAAACCCGGAATTCGCCTTTCGAGGTCTTATTGAATGGCAACCGACTGTATGTATACTATTTACCGATTCTCGGTTATCTCAATGTATGATGCCTGTCTAGTGTTTTGCATGCCCTACTGTAGAGGTTGCGTGGATTAGACGGGTCAGGCGCCCGCTATCTATCCACTTATATTTAAATTTGTGCAAGACGACGATTTATATGTATGCATATTCTTGATAACGAACCCCCATCCTCATCTCGGTTGGTTAATAAATTCTTTATCTATTAGCAAAGCTCAAATGCCCAGTTACGGCAGGTGGCTAAATTAGGCTGTAAGAACGTAATAACATAAGAACTAAGATAGGCTAGGTCAGCGCACGTGGTTGAGCAATCTACATGTTGTGGAAGGACGTCTATCATTATCTTTTTGCAAATTAAAAACTCCCTGTCAGGCTGCTGAGTTTTTGTGGGATGTAATGGTAACATCAGGAAACCTGGTCGTGTCCACGCTTGGTATGCTAGCATGCAAGAAAAGAACTGGCGCCAAGTATTTATGCCCATATTTTCTGAGGGTGTCTATCGTATGAAACTCACTCAAAGACACATCCATCAGGGGCTTATGAATCATGGTGCGGTAGGCCACCAAGCCGCTCGAATACTATGTACCATCATACCTTTTACGTGCGATGTCCGATTATATGACAGAGCCTAGACCAAAAGGAACGCAGGAGATAGTGTTTGAGCCATAATTTAGCGAGACGCGGGCATCAATAGCCAGTCGCCTTAAAGATATAGTTGTACGCAAAGCATCTGCTGGTAGCGTGCAGGATAATGTTTTCAAAACACGAAACTGCTTGAATAAGAAGTCGAGCTGCTGTTTGCATAATCAATATCATGATAGATAGAGTACTAGCGCAAAGACCTCTCAAGGCGTTAAATAGAGGCTGAGACATCTAGAGTCTGTCGGGTCGGTCGGGTCAGTCTAAGAGGCGCCATGTCTTGAGCGATAAACCCTGTCAAGCCACGAGGGCCAAGGGTCTTTTTCTTCAGCTTCTTTTGGATGAAATATTTTCCCCTTATGGCACACCGCCCATATCTTGTAGCTGCGGCTGAGACATGGTTTCGTATCAGGTTGCAGCCATAAAAGGCTCTGTGGCGTAGGGCACAATTGTTGATAATCCACGGCCCTTAGACCAATGTATACATGAACTTCAAGATGATGGTAATGTTCTGCCCAGCCTATGGAAGTAATCAATCAGCTCCGACTAGTTCTCGTTAGGATTAGCTGGCGAATTACGCGTAGATGCTAGCGTGTGCTGTACCTAAAAATAACGCCTAGGTCGAACTACAGCCTGTTTCATTAAAATATGAGGATTGTTATGGCGGTCATTTATCGCTACGCTCACTATAAGCATTGAATAGAGTAGTATGTAAGTATGATGAGCCGTTGTCAGTCTCTAACCCCCAGCACCTAACTACTTGTCTTGTCACGAGCGTAGCCGATTAACTATCTTATATGAAGACTCGGACTATGGGAACGCGCTATGGATCAGGGCTTCAAGCGGACGCTCGTATCTAAGCCTGGAGCACTCTCGATGGGTCTACCACGAGTTACTGAAACCAGTCAATGACGTTAAGCCACCTCGATGCACTATTAGCATTTCCAGAGAACCCGGCCGGCAGGCAAAACCTGCGAGGCCGGCAATGGTCGAAACAATTTCATTGAGCTACCGACGCCACTGGCTCCTATGTACACTCTTAATCCTGCACGGCGATCCTACAAGAACCGAATCCTTTTATATTGTACGAACCTTTTACAGCTATATCATACTTGTGCTGTTTGTGCTGGTTGAATAAAAAGCAAGAGGTATCACCTTTACAATTCATTTTTTAGGCCACACTCAGATTTGCGAACATCGCTTAACACTGATTTCAATCCCCTATCCTTATTTTCGATGAGATAGTGCATTCTATTATCGATGTGCCAGTCTTGTAACAGGGAGGAGGACATCACATTCGCATTAAAAGGGGAAGACAAAACATTTCGGCGAAAGTTTAGTTACCTTGGAGGAACGAGCATAGACATCACGACGGCAGAGATTGTCGTATCGGACAACCTGAAATGGCATTGTGGAGGATAAATGATGACGAATGAGGCTGTCTCACGGTGTATGGTCTTAAAACTACGATCTCGATCCAAAAAGCAAAACAGCATATCCGATACTATGGACAGCTTAGCGCTCTATTTTGAAGAATGAGCTCGCCGGGTTGGAGCCCCTTTGACATAGACTAAATCAGGTAGGTATGATTTGGCTGAAGAGATTTCAGACAGTATTATTCATAGCCTAATAGGGGCGTGAAAGTATCATCGGATCATGACAGATCATTTCTGAAATAAGATAGTCTTAGATATTGTTCTAGGGCACTTCAACAATGTCTAAAGAGTTACATGGGGTCAGATTCTATGGCTCGGTTAAGGGGACTCTCAATATAACATCTTCAAGAGGTTAGATTAGATACATCTTCCCCATGTCTACCTGATGACTCAGCCTCGTCGTCCGTATATTCTGTATTAAGCAGGGATATATCATTCAGGAACATCAGGTACGGGCCAAGCTCCATAATTCATCCAAAGATTATACATTCGATCGACATTCGCCGCATTCGTATCAGTTTGTTTTGAACACTTGCTTCTTATTTTACTTTCGTCTTCCTATTTCCCGTCTTTTTTCCGATGCGCAACTAGGATAGTAAAGGAGAGACACTGTTGTGGGTAGAATTGTGGTCATGAGTAAATCTGAGGGTTTCATAAATCAGTATATCACCAATGCTAGCTAGGATTCCGGTTTATCTTAGTAGTAGGTTAAAGAGAGTGTCAGACTCTCGCGATAGCTACAGCTGTATACCGCTTCCCTAAGAGTAACAGAACAAAGAGGGCATTTTGTATATAGATCTCTAACCTGTAGATGTAGTAGTAGGAGCTCCTTGTGCAACAACAAGTATTTAAGACTTACCCCTACGTTGCTATCAGTATTCAGGGGTCGTGACAGAGAGTATAATAAACTGACCTCTCCATCTATCGTAACATGTAAATAAGGCTTATATACTTGTATATTTAAAATAAACTAGCGACGCTAAAGCTACAGTCGTAGAACACTAACAACAATCCAGATGCTGGCTTGTAAATTTAATCAGGCGACTGACTGCTAAACTGTTGCCACCTCCCATGTTGTCTTGACAAAGTCGCGTCTGCAGAGCTAAGAACAATAGATTAAGCCGCTCACAGATGTTTGAATCTTCACTAAGCCTCAGCTACTGATGTACAGATTCATCTGATCAAATACTCAGTAAATCGTCTTCCTAGTTTGAGGATGACCTTGTGTCACGGCCTACACCGCTGGTGGTTCCAGTAATGACCTATTGTTATTGCACAAAGAAGGAGAAGTTCTATCTACTCTGCAGAGATTTCGTAGCTAGTATATATACGTACGGGCTGAAGGCCCGTGCCCTTATACCCCTGGCCTCCGAAGGATATTCCGTAGCGTTCCGTGACACCTTGCTTCAAAAATATTGTTGATGCTGGCTACAGTAACATTCCCTGCCTTACTTGGTTCGGATGATCTTAACTGCATTATTTAATACGCTTAAATGACATTTTACCAGAACCCGTAAGAGCTGGAATGCGATGTTGTATAGCTAAGAAGCATTATATTGAGAGGTGGTGAGTTGTTTGATAGAGTTAATGTTGTGATGTACGGCGTATGAGAAACCAAGTTCTGCGTGACAGCCATCTTCGCCAAGGACTGGCTAGATGTGATTATCTTAAGAAATAGAAAGGTTTCGATGACAATCTTTTTCAAAAGCAAGTTTCAACATGTCGCCAGAGAGATAACTATAACTGTACTCATGAACACCTACGCCTAATTATGATTGCCTTCCAAGGTACGAGCTCATATGACCTGCTAAGAAAATTAATATCTGCTTGGCATAAATGAAACGCTGAGACGCTTGGGATATACCGACAATGTGAAGTTTTTGTTTGAATACCACTCAACTCATCGTTTAGCTGGAAGAAGTCCGTATACTCGTCATATCTCCCAATACTAGTGAGGAGCTTCTTTTTGTTGCTATCACATGATAGCTTCTCGTGATAAAAATGTAATAACTGTTGACAAAAAGACGGTCACCACGTGGAGATAGCGGAGTAGATATGTAGAATCTTCCAAACTGTCTGACTGGCTGTTATTGAAGAAGAGCCGGATGCGTATTGGTGAAGTTTATGCCTAAAATCAAGACATGGCCTAGTGAAACAACAAAACATACCGCACATACTAAGCTTAGGTTTCTTATGCGATGTTTCTCTGTCTCATTCTCTTCTGAGTATGGCGAGTCCTACACTGTTGCCCAGATGAGTCTATCTACCAAGCTTATCTAGCAAAAGGAGGTCGAGTCAAATCAGTTACATTACTACTCACTCGGTATTCATACTAAAAATTCGCGTTAATAATGGTTAAAAGCTCCATCATAGAATGTTTTGAAGAAAGTGCGTTTATCGAAAAGTGCTGTCACGGAGGTCAGGGGTATAAGGGCACGGGCCTATAGCCCGTATATATATATACTAGCTAGGAAATCTCTGCTGTGTAGATAGAATTTCTCCTCTTTGTGTAATGACAATAAGTTAGTGCTGGTACCGCCAGCGGTGTAGACCGTGACATATGCCGTGATAGGTATCAGAGCGCCTATATTCAGAGAAACATATCTGAAAAGAACGCAATCTATGAGGTAGTCTTGATAATGACATACAAAATGAGGTTGTTTTCCGGGAGATGCTAGATTTAGCTGAGACGCTCACTATATTCTCCATTAGGAGCACGGGAATCACGTCATCATGATCACAATCACTATCAAAATCCATGTTTTAATAAAGCCACAGGAGGAGACATATAAGAATATGGGTATCATCCGTTCACAATGTGAGATGAGTAGTCTAAGGTGATGGCTCAGCCGGTCGGTTGAATAGGTTTATCATGAGTTTACCCTCTAATAATGACTTGGACTGATTGAGAACTGAGAATAGTGAGTTTGCGTGAAGCATGAACAGACAAGCCTGGGTTTGAGGAGCATGAGATCCTCATGAACCTGAATGAACCAAGAATAACGCTTAAGGGGTGTGGCGAGCCTGACAAGGCACTGTGAGAGGCAATTTCGACAAGTTTTGCCTAGTATCGCGTCAGGCGACAAGCGGATGAACTACTTCAAGTAGTATGGTTCGAGCATACCGAAAATGCTGCTAGTAAAATCAGCCGCATCACGTCATTGGGTTAGGAGGGAGCTAGGCCTATCCGTTCGCCGGACCCAACCGATTCGCCACACTGAATCTTGAAAGACTAGGTAGTGTTAAGAATTTTTATAGGATCTCAACACAGCGATCTTGAACTAGAAGAAAACTCATCTTTTAAATGATGATATCATCTCTGAGCGTGATTCAAGATGCCACGTCTACTGCTTTAGGCCTATGTCGTGCAAAGCAGTACACACTAAATTATAAGCTATTCTGTGGCACAAGAAAAAGTGAAGACTTTGGTGATAGGGTGGCAAGCGAGGCAAGACAACAGGTGAGATCTGGATTGGATTGCGTGACAGGCTTGGGTGCAAGGGTGAGCTTCCAGAATTGGCGGACGAGATGCTGAATTGGACGTGCTTGCATGAATATATGCCTCACCCTCTGACCTATACGGATAGTACAGACTGCTATAAGTATAAATCTAGAAAATCCATGAAAACTATGTTGCGGTGTCGAATAAAATGAATGAAGCCTTGAAAGATCTCGATATCTACCTACCTTGTTTGGACTAGCAGCGAACCCAACCCCCCAATTAGTAGGCATGTGGATTGCATCGCTTCTCCACGAGACCTTGAAAGTGTTTTTTGGGCATAGTAGGCAGGGTTATATTTTGGCGTTCTGCATTGAGATTTCCATTCAAATTACTGTATGAGAATAAGCATGAATAAGAAACGATAACGGATAGTTCTTGTTTATGCGAGGCAAAGGTTCCCCCTATAATCTGTACTAGCAGCCATTTCGCAGCTTCAAGCCTTCGCTTCGCACAAGAGTCGCCAAGCTAAGGACAAGCCAAAGATTTGATTTTTGGGATTATTATGCAATGTCGAACACCGTGTGCGGCTCCAATAGGAAGTTTTTAAGATTGACTTTACGGATGCCTCTAAGACTCTTTGCGATGGCGATGGGTGATATGGCGTGCTCGCCAAGACCCAGATTTTTGCTGCAAATGCTACGTAAGGAAAACTCT
This sequence comes from Xylaria curta, assembly GCA_022495235.1. Classification (NCBI taxonomy): domain Eukaryota; kingdom Fungi; phylum Ascomycota; class Sordariomycetes; order Xylariales; family Xylariaceae; genus Xylaria; species Xylaria curta. The sequence continues at coordinate 58,371 of MU375986.1, forward strand.
ATGGCGCCATTGGCTGTCAAAATGAGATCTACGGTGCCGACGTGGGTAAAGTGCATATAAAGTAAATGGATGCAGCAGCAGAAGGTAAGCGCATTCCGCTTCCCGCCCAGTGGTCCCCTTACTCCTCGTCTTATTGACATCCCTAACCTAGTCACTTGTTAGGTATCACGGATGCCGTCGTATGGGACCATAGGCGATAACAAGATGGGAGGCAGTAGCGACATCAAGGACACCGAGCGGAGCGTCTCTCCACAGGATGCCGCCTCGCCGGAGCACACCGATGCCGAGTCCGTCGGCGGCATTCAGAAATATGACTACGATGAGTCGCGGAAGATTGGCATCACCGGTGCTACGTTCCTTATCTTGAATAAGATGATCGGAACCGGAAGTGAGTCTCTCATCTCATATCATGGTGTTGTCAATCCATGCTGTCTTATGCATACTTACATGAGAGTTAGTTTTCTCTACACCGTCGAGTATCTTCGCTGCCACAGGCTCTGTCGGCGTGTCCTTGTTTCTCTGGGTGATTGGTGGCGTCCTTACCTTTTGCGGCCTCAGTGTATGGCTGGAGTTCGGTCTCGCCATTCCTCGATCTGGCGGTGAGAAGAATTATCTCGAGCGCATCTACCGCCATCCCCGCTACCTCGCCACCTGCGTATTGGCATCGCAGATGATCCTCCTGGGTTTTTCATCAGGTAATGCATTGGCTTTTGGTCGATATGTCCTCGCCGCAGCTGGTAGCTCCCAGCGCGATGGCTGGGAGGCTCGTGGTATCGGTATCGCTGCAACGACATTTGCCGTCGGTCTTCATTCCATCTTCCCCAAATGGGGCATCCGGCTTGTAAATGTCCTTGGAATCTTCAAGGTGGTCATCCTTCTGTTCATCGTGTTTTCGGGCTTTGCTGCCCTGGCCGGCCACCTCCGTGTACCTCCGCCCAACAACTTCCACAACGCATTCGAGCTCGAAGTGACCAAGGACTACGGCGGCACAGGCGCCTACGGTTATGCAAATGCCCTGCTCAACATCATCTACAGCTACAAGGGCTGGGAAAACGCCAACTACGTTATTGGCGAGCTCAAACACCCCCGCAAGACGCTGTCTATTGCTGCGCCCCTGGCTATCGGTGGCGTCACCATCCTCTATGTGCTCGCTAACGTCGCATACTTCGCCGCCATTCCCAAGGATGACTTAGCCACCTCCGAGGTGCTTGTAGCAGCCTTGTTCTTCAAGAACGTGTTCGGTGACAGCGCGGGCGCTCGGAGTCTGCCCGTGTTCGTCGCGCTGAGCAATCTCGGCAATGTCCTTGCCGTGAGCTTTGCGCACGCCCGGTTGAACCAGGAATTTGGAAAGGAGGCCCTCTTGCCATTCAGCAGATTCTGGGCTTCCATCAAGCCATTTGGCGCCCCCGCCCCTGCAGTAAGTGACCCGATCTTAATCTCTTAGCTCTTCTGTCATATTGACCTGATGACAGCTGTTCCTCCACTGGCTCGTAACAGTCATCGTGCTAGTTGCTCCTCCCGCGGGTCCCGCATACAACTTCGTCGTCAACTTGTACACCTACCCAGGATCCTGGATCAACGGCTTCGTCTGCGGCGGATTGATCTACTTACAATACAAGAAATCCGAGAACTGGACGTCACCATGGCACACGTACCTACCTATTACCGTCCTGTACCTCCTGGCCAACATCTTCTTGGCTGTGACTCCATTCATCCCGCCCAACGGAAACTGGAATGCCGATGGATATCCGTACTACGTCTTCCCCGTCGTGGGAGTCGGTGTTCTGCTCCTCGGTGGAGTCTACTGGGTCTGCTGGACCAAGATCTGGCCGGCCATCGGCGGCTACAAGATCGTGGCGACGCGCATCATCGACGAGCAGGGAGTGGAGGCGATCCGGTACCGCAAGGTTAAAAACCAGTAAAGAGGCGATTGTGGATACTGTTTGTTTTTTATATCAGATATAGAACTCCACTTAGTTAGTAGAGGAGCGTTGATTGATACCTGCGTTTTGAATACCCACGCGATTGATTCAGGTTCAATTGGACCAACCCAAATATACTTACCCGTACATAGAACGGGCCTGTTGAGTTTTGTCTCTACCTTACCTGATTGCTTGGCCTTAAGGCCGTTCCCTCTTGATTCCATGTGTTATTGTGTGATTCCCAGCATGGTGGGTTCACTACCACTTTGCTTGCGAGCTAACGGGCCGGACTCTGTGGGTATGGGTAGACTTGACTCGATGGTATTATTTATCAAGCTACGCTACTATGAAGCTTGAAACCCCAAACCATGTCTCTGGGCCTGGGAATAGGTGTCATATGACCCGTCGTCTTATCAATCAAACGCAAGCATTTTATTGTGATACATGTTTGGCTAACATGCAGTACAGAGAGACTATGGCAGGTGCTATCAACCATGTATTGCAGTCGGGAAAGATGAACCATCACTCTTTACCAGCCAAATGAACAACCAACACTTCGTGCCCATTTTGTACCAATACGTGGTAGTGTCAAGTGCACCGTCGCCGTCGACACGGGTGTCATACGCAGATGAGCAGAGGCATTGCACCGTTGTCACATTCGTGAATGCCGTTCAAGTGATATGCTCAGTCCCAGCTGTTCAGATATTAGCTTTATCGTCCGAGGAAAAGGCTATGTCATCTGCGACCAAGTAACAATCAGGGAGTTCGTACCTCGGGCATCCTTGAGCAAATCCAGAAAAATGAGATGGCACGGTATCAATGGAAGGGACAGGAGCTAAATCCGAAGTGGACAGTTAATAACGACTATTGCTGGGCAAGAAAGGAGGTGTGACTTACGATTGCGTGACTTCATCCCAATCACTCGAGCTCCCGACAAGATCATTTCCAATCATTCCTCCAATTCATACTTGATATGAAGGTCATCAACCCAGCCTCGAGCCCGAGCAAACGCCATCTGGGCGAGGAGCGTAGCCGTCCCCATTTGTAGAAGGTTGCGTCCGCGCTTGTTATCCTTCCACACGAAGTGACAATCCTTCACAACAAATCCGGTATAGCAGTGAGTATCGTCAAGATGGTCTCCGACAGCATCATTGATGATGCGGACGAAGATCCCAGTAGCGTCATCATCACAAATATCCGTGGTCAGCAAGGCTTTCAAGTCGATAGCGTTGTAGTTGGCACAGCAATAGTGACAGGGTTGGCCATGAGTGAAGTGGGCGAGCACGAGTTCACTGGACATGGTGCCGCTGGTGATGGGAGACAGTGGCAGTAGGAAGAATTGGGTAGTAGCTTGCTAACGGTGTAGTGTTGGTTGTAGGAACGTGCTGATGTGCTGAGCAGTCGTTGTGATGAAGAACGACGAGAAGTGGAAGAGAGGTTGGACTCGGAAGAAGCTTGGTAGGTGAAGTTCGATTTGTGTGATTACTGTTTGGCGAGTAGTTAGTTGTTATGGCTTAGGATGTAGTCTCTTCCAGCTACTAGCGTGGTTGCCTGCAAGCAGTTTGTAGTTTAAAGTCCATCACCTAGGTATCTATGAACTTCCTAAACTCAAGTATCCTAGGTAACGGTTATGTTGGCTGTGTACGTGTGTTGAAGTTAAGACTACTTCGAACTATGAGGTATGTTTCGCTAACCCATTTGTTTATACCATCTTTCGAACACCCCACACTACTTATCTTTCCACATTCAACATGATCAGACTTAATATGCCTCAAGTTCACGATCTAAGATCTCGGAAGGGTTGTAATATGTAATAGAGATTCAACCGTCCATTTTAGGATTTGATTACAGTCTTATACATAACATTTCATCTTGACCGTTTAAGATTCGACGATCGATAACTACACTAACACGGATGTATGTATGCCCAGATCATAGCTACTCTTAATCCCATAAGGCAGGCGAGTGTGGTTTCAACACGGTAGAATGTATGGTACATAATTTTCAACTAAGTTTATTCAGTACCTGCCTTCGTAACTAATCGACACATCGCTAAGAGTCCATCTATATCCCCCATAGATATCTTAGTCCCCGTTGATCTATCTAATAGGGAACCGCTCAATCGTCGTGCGAAAGATCTGTCATCCCCTCTTCTGGTTCTATGACCACTCATCGTCAATTGTTTGGGAGCGTTTGGAAACGCCCCTTTCTTGATGACACCAAATCGTCCGTTTGAGCAACGGTAAGTAAAAGAGAGTGGTTAGCGCTCCCTGGTATGTTCGCACTATAACACGGTACAGTGTTGATTAACGGGCCACTGCGCAGTCATATTGGTTACGCATGACAAGATAATGATGTTGGTGGATGGGATGGGGTGAGCAAGCATGTTGGGCTGGGAGTACAAGGTGCTTCTTATTGGTTTGCTCCTTTTTCTCCTCTGCGGCCTCCCGCTGCTGCGTCTCATAAGGTGCGTGCACGTGCACGTATCTCTTGGATACATTATCTATTACGTACGGATGGATCGTCGGAGGTGGAGGAAGCGTAGAAAGCAACCGGGATACGGCGATGGAGCGATGGAGCGGTTTGCTTTCCACGTGGAGGAATTCCCGATACGGAGGACTGCATATTAGCTTGGCCAATTCAGATGCTGTTATTGCTCGCTAACGGTAGGTTGTGAAAAGGACGTGTGATCTGACCAGGTTCTCGCCCGAAAATATAAAAATACGGTGTAGTTACACCACATTCATGCATGTGCGACTGCCGTCCGTCCAGTATGTTGTAGACATGGTGCGCACCATTGCACCCTTTGCATACTTATACAGCAGGTACCTGCCTACTGCCTTCAATATCCCGGTGTTGCGGCACCCCACCTGTTTGCGCCGCCCAAGAAGATCATTCATACCTTCCTTCCACTTACTTACACCTGCCTGCTTCCCAACTCAAAGTTCCGAAGCCCCTGTCGGTGGGTGCTTGCCTCATTTCTCTACCTTTACCTGCGCTCTCTTCACCACAGTCAGGTACACTGCATCACAAACAACTTTCAGTTGGTGTTGCCGAGAGTAGCATCACCTGCATGTGGCTTGCTGCTGCATAACCCACCTTCCTCTGGCCCTCTGTTCCAGGGTCATTATATCTTAATCCCCTTCAAACCCCTCTCCTCCTCCTCCACACTTTTTGACTTCTTGAGCCTCCAAATTCAACCAACGCCCTTCTTCCCTACCCACCTTGTTTGTGTCTGCTATCTACCTGCACCCAGCTTCTAATTCTTGTGTTCCCATCCAATTATCCTGAAATAACCCAATTGATCTGTGCGGCGTACAACTTAAAGTAGGTGTCTATTGTGCGACTCTACACTTACTGTATCTGTGATTGTTCTGTGACAATCGGCCTCCTTGTCCCGGCCGTGCGCTCACATATCTTATTGCCCGGCAAACACACGTATCACATAAGTAGACTGATCCTCCTTGCTTTCGGGCTTGTCCTCTTGTTCCCTGGCCCAAACCTTAAGAACTGGACTTTGCATTTCTATCGGCTGCGGTTATGGCCGGCCCGCCTGTTTCAACACACCGGACACATCGGCGGTTTCTTGAACAATTTGACGCTGCTCTTCTTGACTTCGGCCCAAAATACATGAAGGAACAATTGGAACAACTGGCGCTCGAGTGTGACCAGCGCCTCGAGCGTCAGTTGCTGCCCAGACTCCACGCCCTTTTGCGTGAAATTGACCAGGAGCGAGACGCTTTCGAACAACACAAGTGGGATGCTGCTCGCCGCCTGCGGGAACACCTAACCCAACTTCCTCTGGATGCTGCCGTGGTCGAGGATGCTGTCGCCCAGCTTCACACCGTCAATCCTCGACGTCTAGCTCACCTCCCGACGGCTTCGTCCTTGGCATTGCCTACCTTGGATTCTGCTTCCGTTTCCCCTCCTAGCACATCGGCCTCCTCAAACAGCGCTTTCGGCACGCCTGACGAAGACACAAGCAGCCAAGCTCCTGTATCGCTTAGATCGACGCCGGAAACTTTGAGCGATGCTGCGCAGGACTCAACCACCCAGACCCAACCTTGGACACTTCCTACAGAATCACCTTCTTGCGATAATGAGATACAGGCCCAAGTTCTAGCCGAAAGCTCGACTGTTTCTTGTGGTTTGAAACGGCTAAAGGTTGATCGAGAGTACGAGGGCAACGTTTTGTCTAAGCGCCAGAGAACTACCAACGAGAAGGTATATCATCGTCTGGCTACTATGAACTTCGTGCGGCTAACGATGGTTCGATAAGGCTCCGGAAGTAGTGCAACCCCAGGTAGAGCAGCGAATTGCATTCCCTAACTTGGAGACGGGCGGTATGGTCGCGACCCCTCTTGTTATCTCACTTTGACCTCCTTTGGATACCTTTTGGTTTATGTCCCGGCTTGTTAATCGCAGTCACTAATTATACATTTTGTTTAGAATGTATATTTCGCCATGCAGAGCGGAAGGGTTTCTTTGTAGTTCGATGCAACTTTTGTAAACCGGGCTATTTCACTTCGCCTCCTCTTCTATATAATAGGGCTTTGAAACATTTCCAAAACCACGATAAGGCCATACCGAGTGGCTGCCAGGAGATGACAAATGAGTACATCTTTGACAAGTTTGCTATTCAAGGTACGAATCCATGGCCCTGTCCTCGCTATCTGCATCCTATCTAACAATTGGTAGTGGATGGGGATGAGATGGCTAGTAAATACTGGATCCAAGAACATCTCGGTCAGATGCCGCACACGTGTGAGTTTTTATTCAATATATTAGCGCCTCTTCAGGAGGATGGGGTTGCTAAACTCAATTAGTCGTTCCAGTAGGGTCTTCTGGAAACACACTCCAGGCGGAAGGCATGAAAGAGACAATGTGTAGATACCAGGAAGTCGAATATGATTCTTCTACTCCGTCCCCCAAGTTGCGGGAGTCACTCCGTGGCCGACAGTCGGATCGTGAAGCGGAACACGAGAAGCCCCGCCGCGCACGGCGAAACGTACCTCGACCGGATTATGCGGAAATGGTTGCTAACAAAGATCCATGGAATGCTTCCGAGACGGAGACAGAGGTCGGTTCATTAGACACATTGCATCAACGGGGCTAATACAAGTGCTAGAAAACATCTAGGACCGTTAATACCATTCGATCCACATCTCGTAAGCGCAGGTTAACGAAGCCTGGATTCAGCTCATCATCTAAGACTGTAGACACAAAGAAGTAAGATAGAGACTCCTGCCTTCAATCTCTTACTTACAGTTGATAGACCCTTTGGTTATATGTCAGAACCGTGGCCAAGACGATCGGCTCCACGATGAGTTGTGAACATCAGATACCTTGTTGAGAAGGTACATGATGGAAAACAGCATATGGGACAAAGATAACATGAGCAATGATACCATAGCTTGGAGTTTTTATCGGAACGGATCTCGGGCTCGAGATTTATGTAGCATACACATCGCTTATGATATTACGGTGTAAATGGAGGGCTGGGGTATTAATATCAAATAGCGTTGATTTGAAATTTACAATTGCTTATAGTCTATTCGGTGTTAATGGAAGAAATCCTCACATTATAACTTCGCTCTTCCTGTCTGAAGGCTATCGAACTCCTTCAATGTGAAAGGCACGTATTCATCTCCTTTTCCATTATCGGAGATCCAAAATAGCAGATCCCCATTCATCTGGGCTGGATCTATGCCTGATTTCTTGAGGGGCACCTTGTCTTGCTTATTGTTGTGCGTCGCGGAGCGCTCTGATAGCTGACGAAGAAATATAGGCACGGCGTACTTAGGTAGATGAGCCCGAGCGTGTCTGGATAAATGAGTGAGTGTTACTATGCGCATCAAGTGCGTTGGTGATAGGGCAGCGATAACTATTCAACATGGGGAGAACGAAAAAAGAAGGGTATACATACTTTAGCAATCCCGCATAATCGAAGCTAGTCGAAGCTTCCGAATTGATGTAGACGGCCGCCATACCGGCCTTGCCGTCGTGACCGGGAAGCGAGATGCCGTATACGGTCGCCTCGCTGACGCCAGGATACCGGCCCAGGACCTCGGAGACCTCGGCCGTGCTCACGTTCTCGCCCTTCCATCGGAACGTGTCGCCTAGCCTATCGAGGAAGAACCATCTACCGTCTGCGTCGCGGCGCAGGGCGTCGCCCGTACGATAATAACAGTCGCCCTTCTTGAAGACATCGTACACGTACTTCTTAGCCGTCGCCTCCTCGTTCTTGTAGTAGCCCGGAAACGCAGGCGTGATAGTCGGAGGCTGGCGGACCAGGATCTCCCCTCCCACCTCGTAGGGCACACGCTTCGCGAATCCCGTTTTCGCATCCCGCACTATATCTCCCGTCTCGGGGTCGATGGCGACGGGAATAAAGACGTTGCGAAACCGCCATCTGCTGATGAGTCCATGATGTCCCACGCTATGTGCGCGAAAGTCGCCTCGCGCGGGGTTATCAAGCGGCATGATGCCCTCGGTCGAATTAAAGAATTCATGAATCGTCTCGATACCGAAGCGTTCGCGAAAGGGAACCCAGACATCAGGTCGTAGACCATTTCCATAAATAGCGCGCACGGAATGCTGCTTATCCAACGGGGAAGGGGGGGCTGCGAGGAGATAGCGAAGGGTTTCCCCCACGTAGACGAACCATGTCGCCTTTGAGGCGCGGACATCGTCCCAGAAGCGAGTTACGCTGAATTTCGGAGCTAAGCAGAGGGTTTGTCCGGTGATCAGTTGTGTCATTCCGCTGATTCCACCCGTCCCGTGGTATAAAGGCATGCAGTCGTAGTACCGCTCTGGTAAGCCCAGTGCGGCGTTTTCTTTGGTGGGAGTCACGTATGCGAAGCCGCATTCGCGGCTCACGCCGTGCGTGTAGCCTGCTATTGCGGGGACTATGCATGCTTTTGGTAGGCCCGTCGTACCGCTTGTATAAAACAAACCAAAAGGCGAGTTCGGCGTAACAGCAGCGCGTAATTCATCCGCTGGTCGAGTGGCTGGCGACGCCTCGATTTGTGTGCGGACATCGGATAGCTTGATAACGCGGACACCCTTTCCATCGAGCTCTTCCTGCACGGCATCTAGCCTTTCAAGAAGCTCCCCCGGTCCATCTGCTAGCACGAGCTTCGAGCCTGCTATGTCGAGACAGTGGAGTAATGCTTGCTTGGTTAGATTGTGGTTTATCAGCGCTGGTGCGGCGCCGATGGCCCAGAGTCCCATCCATGCGAGCGCGAAGTCTGGGCTGTTGCCCATGAAGAAAGATACCATGTCGCCTGGTTGCACCCCCGCTGAGAGAAAGAAGTGCGCGAATTGGTTTGCGCGTGCGTACGCCGACCCCCAGGTTAGCGAGCCGGAGCGCCACCAGATGCATTCTGTGTTTGGATGTGTTTGCGCGTGGTGCTCGAAGAAGTAGTAGGGTGAGATGCGGTGTTCTTGGACTGTGGGTTGTTAGGAGAAGTGTAAGTGAGTGTAAGTGAGAAGATGGTGAGGTAAGACGTACGGGCCTTCTGGAACATCTTGGCCCCTTTGTTCCTGGCTCGTATCTGTTTCACGTCTTGTCTTATGTGGTATTTGCCGTCGAGGTATGTGAGGCCTGCGGCGGTGGCCGCGATGCCGGCTGCTGTGCGTTGTAAGTCATGTTAGCTTGTGTAGGTATTCCTAATTAAGCGTCATGTTCGAGTATTGAGACTCAGTTGAACTGCCTATGAGCGGGCAGTAGGTAGGTGCCTTCATGATGCATCACTACAATTGCGAGAAATCTGAAACATACCGATTGTCGCCATCGTCGCTGTCCTCCAGCAAGCAGCTTACGTGGATAGAGGTTCACGCCAATGTACTACGATGTTATTTCTCTGCCAACTTTTGGACCAGAATTGGTATGCGCTTTTGCTTTACGTATTCTCAATGCTGGAACCCGCATATCGACAGATAAAAGAAGCAAAGCGTCTTTTATATAAATGTTAAAGCTTTCCTTGGTGCTGCGTGTTGCGTGCATGGGGGTACCTAGGTAATAATACTCTACCGGGGGGATAAATAGCCGAGCCGTAACAGGCCACGGCAGTTTTCTGGGGAAGAAAGCCAAGCCAAGCCGGAGAAAGAGCTGAGGCGGAAAACCAATTGGTCGATCATGTAGTCTGTACCTACGTAGTCGATTACACTACATAACCATGCACGAAATTCTCCTAACGAATGTTCTAATTTCTATTATGACGCTTGCACTGCATTTTTAGCCACGCCACAGGGCAATTGTTTTGATCTCTAAAATTGGCGTATGTTCGATTGGGTGTGTGTATGGTGTAAACCGATCATCTTATCAAAGCCATTCTAAACTAGTTGTGCCCCAAAGCTCTCAGCGTCTATATTCTTATACGCCGGTGTGCGTATGTCTATGATTTTGTATCTTCGGTCCCTGGTCTGAGGAGATCATCCTTAAGAGAGTCCTCTAACCCGTCGAAGTCCTCAGTCGCAATCTGGACACCTTCGGGAGGGAAGAATAGTCCGTTTTGCGCCCGTACGGCGCGTTCCACATATCTAATCAAGTTAGTACTCTGGATGAGAATTCGTCTCGTCAGGTGCAATGGGTGATGAGATCGGGTAGGGAGGGGATGCATACTTTGTATGACTGCCCCTGGCTGCTAGTTCATCTTTGTGGTTTCGAAAGGTTATAGATGTGTATGCCAGTGTCTTCCCAACTGCGACCGCGTTAGCTGCTTCGTATTGTGTGACTTCAGAGGAAGAATTCACTCTTGTCACAAGTGGCAGTGGCCGTGATCTTGTTGCCAGGTAGGCCACCACCACTCAGGTACGAGACTAAAGATTCATATTAGCTCTCAATGGTTTAAAAAAACATAGAATGAATGCAAACAGTCCTTGGGTTTGGATAAGAGAATGACTTGTGATGAGGATAGGATGTTTACCGTTCAGATCAGTCGAGACGCCCGTCGCATAGAGCCCCGTTGATGCGACAGCGAGCGAGCCTCCCAAGTCAACCATGCTGGCAATAGTTCCCCCGTGCAGTATGCCGAGTCGATTCTGTATTTTGTAGACGATCAACTATCCAATGCCATCTCATTTCCGGAAGCCCAGGCGCCATACTGTGTGGTCTTTGGTGATATCCAACTCAAATTGAACCCTGCCATGGACGGCGTTGGTAACTCTTATGTGCTGCGACTCGTTTAATTGAAAGTACGCGATGATCATTTTCGATGATGAGAACTCACATTGACCCCCAATAGTCTCAAGACAGATTTGTAAGCGATATGCTGCCTGTGAAAGTTGCCTCATGGCTCACCTCGGTTCCAGCCCAGACTCTGCCATGAACGACCTCAAGACCTGGATTCGTTAGATGCTGGACTCCAACTATGTACATACATCGGAAACATACAGCGCGGACAAATACAACTGGCGGAAGCGCAACCCGAGGTATCTTTTTTAATAACATGATGAAGATGTTCTGTAAAAGAGGAATGAATGAGTGATATGGTCAATGATTCCAAGACACCTTTGGTTCTTGAAAGATAACGGCGTTCGGATGAAAGTAGGTCCAGTCTAGGTTACCGCCTGCGCAGGCACCTATCTACCTACTGCTGGTTGAGAAAAGTGGGGGTCGGTGCTTGAAGCTCTGTCTGTGTTTTTTGCGTTAGCCGCCCGAGCAAGCGTCAACAACTCAACAATTCAACAAAGGCGCCGCTCTGGCTCTGCTCGTGCCACGGCTGCATCGCACAGACGAGCAATGGTACCCATGCCCATAAATTCGGCTGAAGGTTCGGCAACAGCATCTATCCCCGAAACAGAGACACCATACACCAGACTGCACATTACGCCTTTCGACGAGTCGCTCCAAAACGTCGTCATCCCCGCCTCTGTGCTCCCACGCGCACGCAACATATCCTACCACACTATTGAGACTTTCCCAGAGAAGCGCTTTGGCTTCGTCGATTTGCCCACCATGGATGCCGAAAAGCTCAAGAAGAAGCTCAATGGCGCTGTTCTCAAGGGTTCCAAGGTCCGCATCGAGACTGCCCGCCCGGAGTCGATACCAGATTACGCAGCCGATGCCGACAACGGAGAGACCAAGGAGAAAAAGAAGAAATCCAAGAAACGGAAACTCGAGGCCGACGTAATCGAAGGGGTCCAGCTCGAGGGGCGCAAGGTCAAGCGAGGCTGGACTACTACCGAGCAAGAAATGATTGAAGAGAAGCGGAAAAAGGCAAAGAAGGAAAAGAAGGAGGGCAAGTCATCCAAGGATGAGGAGAAGAAAGACAAAAAGGACAAGAAGAAGGATAAGAAAAAAGCGGCCGTCAAGTCTAAGTACACCGACGAACCCGAATGTCTCTTCAAGACCAAACTTCCCACTGCCGGTCCCTCTAAGGCGACTGAAGAGACTGATGAGACTTCTACCCCCAAGAAGAAACGGAAGCGGAAGAGCGACCGCGAGGTCGTGGTGCACGAGTTCGAGAAGACGACCAAGTACCCTACGTTCCTCAAATCAAGCTCCACTGGGGTCACAGCCGAGACAACTACTTTTGAGGATGGTGTCGGCTGGGTGGATAGTACTGGCAAAGTGGTTGAACCGGTGAAGTTGAGGAGGCGGCCAGAAGGCATACCAGCGCCAGCTCCTCCCAAGCCTCAGAAAATCGTACCTGCGGCCCAAGAAGAAGAAGACGACGACGACGAGACGAGTAGCAGCGGGTCGTCCTCGTCTGACGACGAGGATGATGCTTCCAGTTCCGATTCAGAGTCTGATAATCCAGACAAACAGGAGGTAACATCGGCCACGCCCAAAGCACTTAAAATCGAGACTCCGGCTCTGAGCAGTCCATCGGCTCTCACGGGGCCCGGGTCCGCGAGACCCAAATCTTCCGGTTCCATCACGAGTCTCTCTATCAAGATACCACCCACCACGCCAGCCGCGAAAAAGGTGCATCCCCTCGAGGCCTTGTACAAGCGGCCGCAGGGAGGCGAAAGCTCACCCAACGCTGGTTTCAGCTTCTTCGGCAACGAGGACGGCATGGAAGAAGACGAGGATTCGATGGCCGCTCCCACCAGCCAGGCTCCCATGACCCCGTTCACGAAGCAGGAGTTCGAATTTAGGAACATTCGAAGTGCTGCCCCGACGCCCGATACTGCGCATCCTAGTCGATCTTTTAACTTCTGGGCCAATTCTGCAGATGATGAGGAGGAGGAAGAAGATGAGCTGGAAGATGTAGAGGAGGAGGAACCGGAAGACGGAGATGTGGATATGGCGGATGGAGGAGAGCAGAAGAAGAGTCAGAGTCAGACGTCCAACGCGAGCGACTTCCAGAAGCAGTTCTGGGAGAGCAGGGGTGATCTCAATCGTGCTTGGAGGAAGAGGAGGAAGTCTGCCGCCAAAGAGAAGCGGTATAGGGATAATCGGGCGAGGGCGGAGCGTGCTATTTGATTGAAAGTTGTTGGATGTTCTTCATCTGTAATATCTGATGATGATAATCAAGATATACATTATTATCTAGTGTCTATTCTTGCCTATGTTGACCGATGTATAAGGGGCCATGGTAATGCATTACAATGACGATGTTTTCCGTCGTCTATAGCGCAGGCAAAGGCAAGAAATTAAGCCTCAACATCGAGAAGCCACGATAGTATTACTGTAGTCACATAAAAGTTTGCCTCCATTGTTGGCAGATGGATGGCGATAGAACTCGAAGCTAGTAACATCCGCTACGAGAAACTGCCCAGCTGCTTGGAAGCTGATAAGCAATGCTACGACAGAAAGTACATAGTAAACTCGGTCGATGAGTAGATATCCATCACCCATAGCGTTAATTTGCGCACGTTTTTCTCATATTAGGTACCGCATGTACATGCATCAGAAAAAAATCCTTTCCCTTTCCCTGCCAAAGCAACACTACAACTTCCAGTTGACATCTAGATGATAGGTCGAAAATCAGAACGCATTAATACTCGGATCTGTTACCTATCTGTTTGCTGTATACTGGGGAGGTGGGCATAGAGTCACGGAAGATTAGAAGACGGTAGGCTGTGGCCACGGAAAGGACTGTTTATATTTCTAATGAGTGACTCTTAGGGAAAACGCAAAGATGCGCCTCATTCAATCGATTCTCTCCACCATCCGGTTATCCCCTCCCCAACCCAAAAATTCCGAATCCATGTTTCACTCCATGACGAGCTGTTGTTGGGGAAAAATCAAGGGGTGTTGGTTGTAGTAAACGCCGAATGCTGAAGATAGCGGAATAAGTTGTAGTAGGTCTATTCGCGAACCGAGAGTGAGTCGGCATCGCTTATTTGCCGCAAGAGCAGCCAGAGCCGCATTGGCCTAATAAATCATGTTAGCAACAAGTCCCCTGATGGTGTTCGGGGCAATATCGTCGCGGAGGGCGGGGTAGGTCAGTTGGCCAGGAATGACGATAGCGGGGTAGTTTGGTTGGGGGAGATGAGATTAGATCCAAATATAGATAGGTGGAAAATGACTTACATCCGTCGCCTCCAGAGCAAGTGCAGTCACCCTTCATTTTGGCTGTGTTGTGTTGTTGTCTTGAAGACTGTGTAGTTTGTTTGTTGAGCTTGGTATGTCTGAGACTGATTTGTAGATCGTTTGTGAGTAGAGATGGGAAGGAAAAGCAAGATTGAAGATCAAGGTGAAGGACCCTTTTATAGACTTAGATAGATGTCGATCCACGCGTGCCACTGGTGCGGGCGACTGGCTACTACCTACCTACCTACCTACCCACCAAATAAGCCCACGCTAGGGAACCAACGGAGCCAATCAGGCTTCATCCGACGACCGATGCAACTGCGTGGTTTGTGCTGGTTTTTGAGTGCGTTCTTTCCGCGTGAAATCCCCAGTACCTACCTTGCCTACTACATCTGTACTGTATGTTGGATTCCATTGTCGCCGCCGGTCCCCGCTTGCGGCAAGGTACCTAAGTAAGTATATCCAGCGCCTGGAAAGTTGGTAGGTTGGCCGGCACAATACGCACGTAATACATGCAGCAGCAGGCACAAACCACGCAGTGAGTGTGACATCAGGTCGGTCTAGCTGCCCTCTCATTCGTCGTTCGGTCCTGCAACCATGCCACGGGGGAGTGGATCGATCGTCTTGTGTTCTTGTCTCTTGTCTTGTTCTTTCTTTGAAAGTATGAGCAGAATTGAGCTGCAATGTGGTGGCGAGTGCTGTCATCAGCATACCTATTCTGGCTCCCTACTCACTCCCCTTGCTGTATCTGACCTTGGCTGTCTCGATGGGATAGGTATCCAAGACAAGACATCGCCGGGCTTTGCCCATCCATCCATCCATTCACAAACGAAGATGATTCTGTTGGTCATACTGGTTGATAATCATATCATGACCAACGGTGTCAGCAAGCAAGGTAAAGTGCAACATACACGAGTAAGTAAGTATGTGCCGACGTATCTCCTTGCATCTCTCGTCTGTCTACTCCATACCCCGCCCCCATTGTCTCGCTTCTCGCCGCTCAGTTATCATCGCTTGTCAGCTTTCCGGTTTCTCACTTCCGATATCTGTCGTCAGAAAGTAAGGCTATTGGATCTTTCTCTGTCCCTCGCCTTATCCCTTCCACGTGGTTATTCGCTCTGTTGCCTCGTCGCCTCGCACAAATGTATGTATGTGAAACGTCTAGCTGTACAGACGACGGCGAATGACGAGGCTTCCAGGACCCCCTTCGTCTAGTCGTGTATGCTTGCTGATCGGGATGACACCCTGACAACCCTGACACACAAGTACATGCTGGGTCCTTCCCCAAAACCAGTCTTGATAATGGTCGGAGAGAAAACATGCATCCATCCATGCTATCATGGATGACAACGCCTTACTGTTATTTGCTGATCTTTTTGTGTCCCCCGTATACTGACTAGTATGTGTCATTCAAACCCCGAAACAGCAGCCAGCATAGAGGGAGGGCTACAGGTGGGCAAGTGCCCTTCCACAGCCCGTCGTCACCAATGATTCGGATCATGCCGTCCTGATACCGTATCCCTGTGTCTTAAACCTGCCTGCCTAGCTGACGAGATGCTCGTTGTCGGGTGCATAGCGCGGCTTCGCTTCTCGTCCCCGCCTGCAATGTGACAGCGTAGCATTGCAGCGTCTCGGTACTCTATCATTGGTGTGCTGGCTCAGGGTTCGTTGGGGGCAGCATCCTACTCGAATACTGACCCCCGCCGTCGAATATTCCATACACCCGACCTCAGACCCAATCGCTCAGACAGAGTTTCTTCGACCGTGGTACCCGGAACTCGGGACTCGACATGTCTACCCCTGGTCATTCTTTATATATGGAACATGTAGTATGTCTTCCGCATCCAGTAGTCAGCAGCGGGGGGTCGTCGTTGATTTCTCGCTTCGCACTTCATCCCTTGCGATGGCTTATGCCACCGCTAGCGAGACCACTGTGAGTATGTCTCAGCATCAAGATTGCACTCGGTGTATGCAGAGATGAGGATCGAGACGCAACCGGCGTAAGCCCGCCAAGCATGAAGAACAACACATGGACCTACAGCCGCCATTGCCAGTTGTTCGACCAAGAACCCGCGAGGGATGTCGGCCGGTGTTGCGACTGGCCAGCCTGTCGGCCCAAATTCTCGCTGTGCGATCCTAAAAGCCACCAACTATCAGCATGTACCAAGGGCGGGCAGGCACAGCACAGTGTTGGGAAAGCTTGACTTGATACATCTTGATAGTATCGAGAGCCTCGGATCAAAAGAATTAACAGAGTATGGAATGCTTCATTCACGACGGATCGGAATCAAGTTGGGCTCATTTGTTTATCACCCTAGGTATATGTATCTGTCTAAAATGCCCTCAAGGTTACCAACAAGGTCCTCATTTAGCCTTATCACATTGGAATGGGCGAAGAGACGGTAGCATTGGCGGCGACTCATTGGGCATTTACAAGGTCTTTGACCGCTAGTTCTTCTTATATATCTCGCATGATAAGAGACAGCGAGGCCACATCCTTTATCTCGAGCTCGCAGACGCCTCCATCGCTATGTTGCCAGACTTGCAACAATTTGGTGTGGAAGCTTAATATCAGCAACAGATACGGCCTAACATAGGCAAAATGCTATATCCCGCTTGGAAGTCATCGTAAGCTAGAGCTTGGAGGTCTTTCATCGGCGTCGGTTCCGCGTTATCTCCAAGTTCCCATTTTGCTTCATGCATCATGTACCCTCGGTTCCTAATACTCACCGTCAGGTCGCAATGCTGCTTCCCGTCACACGGAAGTACTAATAGCAAGCAGTTAGACGTATCACATGAGACTTCTAGGCCCTTCTGAATGACAGGGCCGTTGTGTCACCATGTCTATTTGAACGTCCACTAGGCTCGGTTCGTTGCTCTTGAGTAGATTTTTGATTCTGTGCCACTTTACCCGACTGAAGTCGACAGTATTCTTTGTTCTTGTCATGATAGTCTTCTGTTCGGAAGCCACTAGGTTCTGTTATTTGGATCTTCTATATTCTTGTTTCCTCTACTCTATACTATGTCATGTTCGTACATACTGCTAACGTCCAGCAACTAGCGATGTGATGATACACCTCTATGTGTGCGCATCGCATGCTCCTCTGTAGTTACTGTGTCATTTTAGTTATATATCTTAAGCTAACGTCAATCACTTACCTCACTCACGATACTAACTCCCTTATCTCTTATTGCGGCTTCCATTATGACCAACCCCGATCATTAGTTTTATCAACATCCTTCACTTCAGCGTTACCCCATCGCCTCATTCTCAGCTATCCATTACGCTATTCTGTATACACACACTATTAACATGGCATATCTTAACCAAACCGCTCAAGTTACCCTGCTCGTAGGCGCTCTCGTCAGCGCACTTATCTTGTTCCTCGGATGTCTTTGTCTTTATCTTTACACACGGGATAGACAAAATCGCGACGAAGACCTCGAGAAGTGTATGCCAGAAGGCGAGCAGGAACGCTGGGAAACTGTGTCTGCTGATGCCTCGACGCTCAGCTTTCTTTGGGACCCGCCGCCGCTGACGAGGAATGTTAGGAGATGGTGCGGTTTTGTTGTTTGTGAGGCGCCTGTTGTTAGGGAGGCTTGTGCTATGAGGATTGAGGAGGGTTGATGTTGAGGAATTAAATATCGTTAGACTACCATGAGCTGTATGAAGGTCTATTCTCATCTGGAGGGGGGAGAACTTGTTATGGGGGTCTATATGTCTTTATCTAATAATGAGTCTTTATCTAATAGCTAAGTCCTCGACGAGAGCCCAATACCCTAGTTTGCTGTTTGATGCCCTTCAGCCTTGTCAGCGTCATATGTGTACTTATGTAGGTCACGCTGATGGCTTCCTCTTCCGCGGGGCTAAAAATGCAGTGAAAAATAGTCCCGATTATGGAGCCGACAGAGAACCTAGGTATTCTACGATTGGCTGACTCAAAGGCTCTGGACCGTTCTGTGCATGAGTGCTTGTTAGTTTCTGTCATTAATAATGATGTTGATTTTATCTATTCATGAGATTTATACAAGATTTTTACAAGATTTTTACAAGATTTTTACAAGATTTTAGGTTTCGACATTATCACTCTGCTATCCACCCATCTTCGCTGGAATTATTCATACTTCGTCTATCATACGTCTTCGGCAATCCTATCGTATACCGAGTTCTTATATCCTCTATTCGTTTCGAGGCTACTTCCTCATAGACTTTCTTTCGTCTTAATTCGTGTCATACTTTCGGACCGCTCCCCAGTGTCTTGTTTCTCACCACGCGCATGAGGAATTACGTCACACCTGCAAACGCCGACCTTTCTACCTTTACAAGAGGCATTATTATTCCGCGGATATGGAGTTTCTGCTGGTGCTTGCGATATATACAGACTATATACGTGTATGGTTGCAATAAGTCCCAAGAGCAAACGAGAACTACAAACAGCCTTGAGCCGACAACATTCTACTTCTGTCAATAACGTCAGATAGCATACCGGTATCGTGCTGTATTTGCGATTCACGAGACGCGCCTAGAAGTATTGTTTCCTACACTTTTGAGCCCAATTTATTTCCGTCTCTTGCTCATCTAGACGATCGTTTCATATCTTCCGGCCGCAATTCGATAGACGGACGAAGAGGCCAGTCGGACTATTAGGCAAAGCCTCTTCTTCCTCCGCCAACATCTCGGCGCATAAGTCTAGCACCCCTTTAAATCCCACGAGAATGATCATGGTCTTCTCGCCGCAGGCGTCGATGACGAAATTGGTCCCCCGGAATGCAACTTCCGATTCTACCGTACTGTTGGCTTTCGTGATCATGTGCATTGCCGCTGGCGCGGCTAGTTTCCGAGGTGTTGTTGTGTTGTTGTCGAGGACACTGTCTGTGAAGCCGCAGTATCGGCAGTCTATACCTAGAGGATTGCTGAAGATGCACTTTTCGTGCGCGCCTTTGCCCTGGATTCAATTAGTGTCGGTTGTATATAGAAGATGATAGATTCTTACATTTTCCATTTTAGCTCGTAATTCCTTTACTTTTCCGTAGATCTTGGCTTCTAGTAGTCGACGGTACTCCTCCCAACTTTTATGCAGGTCAAGCTTGCGACGCAATTGAGACAGCACTCGGAAAACTTCCCCCTCTGGAGATGCCTTGAATTCCTTTTCTAGTCTCGCGGGCTTTAGGGGTGTGTTTGAAGGTTTCTCTGGTATCGGTGGGAATTGGGGGTCCATCGGTGTCTGCGGCGGTGTCATGTCGACTACTGAGTGCTTCTCCTTGGCTTGACGGGTTGGCTGACGACGGGTCGGCGCTTGGACTTTATTCGATTGCTCCTCTTCCTTGTTTTTTCTAGTCAAGAAAATCTCGCGGGAATAGGATACTAGCTTGTTGTATCGCGAGTTCTCTTGCGAGTGGTAGGTTTTGCATTCGAGTAGGAAATGGTCTAGACAGTATGCCTGCAGGTAGGGAGATGGCCATAATCGTAACTCATAAGCTGTCGTGTCTGTGTTCGTGCTCTTTTCGTCTCGGCTGTTTGTGATACTGCTCATTTCGTTGTTGTCTATTACTTGTAATTTTGTAGTTTCGGATATTCATTTCGATGCCTGTAATTTCATCACGAGACCTTACGAACGATGTGCACGGTCGCCTCCCCTTATTTACATCTGGTTAACAATTTTCTGTTGCGCAACTTCGTCGTCTCTACGTTTTTTGCTTGTGTATGTCTCTATCACTCGTTACGGCATAATTGGTATGAGACAATGACTTCCGGAAACGTCCAACAATTTGTAAGTCAAACACTAAGAACAAAGAAAGATTGATATCGCAAAGTGATAACTCACAAATCAGATTAAGTCAACAGATGAACAAACAATGTTCGCCAATGTCATCTATGAAAGCTTATGCGCTGGCACCAGTGAGTTGCACTTGGTAATCCAACCCTTTTTTCACATCATTTGAAAGTGAGAAAGGATCATAAAGATACAGCGTGTTAGGTGTGTTCGCCACCACCAGAGTTACACTCTCCCCACTACTGATCGCAGTCTGCCCTTTCCCATCCACAAGATCGACGTACTTCACAGCCCCAGTCGAGGCACGAACTGCCAGCGTTGCCGTAAAGGGAGAGCTCGCTGTGACCGTAACGCCAACAATACCACCGCTAGCTTTCAGCGGGATGATGTTCGCGCCCATGTATCTTGGCTGTCGAGCCGCTTTGACGCGATACTTGCCGTTGCCCTGGGAATCTAGGTTGGCATAGTTGAAATCCCCCTTCGTCCTATCGTACAATGCTTGCGCTTTGGGATGTCCGATGTCAACGTACGCCATTCTAGCCCAGTAGCGTCCAACGACCGTCTGGATGCGAGCGGGCGAAGCGAGTCTTTCGAGAACATGCAAGGGAGTCTCGTTGCTGTTGCGCTGGTACTTGAGCCACACGTTGGGGAAATTCTGCATGCCGAGGCCAGCGTAGTTGTCTGGGTTGTTGGTGATGTACGTGAGGAAGGGCCAGGCGTCGTAGTAATTCCCCGATCCGCTTGTTCCGTCCACTATCACTTGATACGAGTCGCTGATCACCTTTTTGAGATTCATCAGCGTGTCTCCTTCCGGCTGGTTGTATTTCGCCCTTGCTGCTGCGCAGATAGGCGATGTGATGAATGTGTCGGCTACGAAATTTGCGACTGTCTCCCACCACGCTCCGGTTCGACCTTGGTTGATCCAGTACCTCTCTGCATACGTGAGCGCATGGCCATACTCGTGAACCGTAATGGAAGGTGTCGACATCCACTTCGTGACAACGTTGAGGAAACTTAGCCCGCTGGTAGAATCGGTTCCCGTGTTTGCTGCCGTGTTGGGCCCGAGGTCCGCAACGTTGTAGATGTTTACCTTGTACCAAGGCCCGTTATCATCTTCCTGATTGAAGGATAGTCCTGTTGAGCGCCATCCCTGACCAGTGACAAAGCACTCATACGCTGATTCGAGTGTCTGAAGCACCGTGTTTGCTACATTGTCGTCGGCCGTATTATACACTCGAAAGTGAGGCGAGTCTTTGTATCTTGTTCCTCCGGGCCCGACTCTTGTATTTGGAGTGAATTCAGCCGGAGGCGCTTCTTGTACCTTGGAAGGAAGACCAGTGATGCCCCTCCCTAAATAACATAACGCGACAATGATGGGAGCCTTCATTTTGAAAAGTGATACAGCGATGCACCTAGCTTCTCATGAGTTTATTTCAAAAGAAGCTGTGCGGGTAATGAAATGAATCATAAACAAATGCTGGGTAATGTGCCGTTGCAACTACCATCAGCCGTGCTCATGGTGAATTAAGCGGACAGGCTAAAATGGGTGGCATCCAGTAAGTCACCGAGATAGCATTCCACAACCCTTCATGGCTAGCTCTAGAATTGGATGCATAGGGCTCTGTAATTCTAAGCTAGAGATAGATACATTGTGTATTTGGGGAAGCTGACATAAATAGCAAGAAGTTGTCCAGATTAGCCCAGCGATAGCTATACCCAACTGCAAGGAGTTGAAATATAATAGAGTTGCGAATTAACCACGAGAACTCAACTTGTATGATTTGTAAGAATATAGTTACTCTAAGAGTCCATTGATGAAGTCTCTCGTAGCTGGCATTCTTTTTCCTACCCCACCTGGAAGCTCGGCCGAGAAGATAACGTCGGTTATGGCTTTACACGCAAAGCTGCCTTAGAGGTGGAAGAGGAATTGAGAAAGCTTGACCTATTTAACCCTTGTGTCTATATCAACGATGCCGCTAAGGGCCAGAGACCCTTTGGGGTGCATGCCGCCGGCGCGCACTTGATAAGGCTGCAAGAAACCGGTATGATCCCGATAGGTTTATTCGGGATTATCTGCAGCATGGGTTCGACTTAGGATCTATGGGCCCATTACTTATCATGGGGAGCTATGAAAAGTGAGGCAGACATAAGGCAGACACGAGTCAGATATGAGGCAGATATGAGGCGGGACATGAGGCGAACATGCACTGCATTTTTAGCGCCGGCCGAGGCAATGGTGAAGACAAGGCCACCTGCGTCTGCCACCCTTTTTGGCTGGGGATGCCACCAATTTCCCATTTAAATGGTCAACTAACGCCACTTTAGTCGTTTACAGTTAAAGGCTATACCTCTGCGTGACCTCAGCGCTTGGGTATCTAGCTGCTTGTACGTAATAACTTAACTAGTAAATCAACAGCATTGTTTCTTTATTATAATCAGGTTATTAGTATATAACACATGTGACGATCGAACTACGCTATACCCCGAAGTGGATATAAGGCACCCAGTCTACTGCCCCCTCAATTTCGTCGTCGTCTTCAGCTGAAACGATATCTCGCTGTGGAACATCACCATCGTCGCCCAGGAGAGATTTATAGCGGTCCCTGAGTTCAAGGATAGACCGACGTCTATTTCGATCATTCTCAAGCTCCTTAAGCCATTCCTCTCGTTGAGTTCGGATCGCGCGGTGAAGCGCTTGGCAGATAGAAATATCTGTCACCTCATTTTCGTGCAGCTGACTCTCGATTTCTTTATACGTGAGCACTGCTAAATTCTTGCAAACCTTATCCTTGACTTCCCATAAGGTGCCGATGACATGTCTGAAGCCCGCGAATTGGAACGCGCTGATTAGATGGATGTTCTCATCGACTTGCTTAACGTCGTTCACCCGCCCGGTCTCACAGGCTGACAGATAAGCGAGGAAGGGCGGATTATTACGGAGATTTAGCTTCAGTAATGTTTCGACTGTGAAAGGATCGGCTCTTCGATCTTCGGTAGCCAGAAGCAAATGGCTTTTGAGTGGATCCTTTTCGTCGGTGAGCCCATGCCCAGCAAAGTGAAAGATCCCGCAGTGTGGAAGATGAGCGATCACCTGGTCCCTGTGATCACTGGCTACGATGCATTCCGAGATAACTGGAGTTAGGATACCTTTGACCTCTTCGACCTCTTGGTGTGTATACTTTAGTGTATTGACGTTTACTGTATCTTTGGCAGCTACCAAAAGCGCGTTCATCGTGGAAAAGACTGACGTCGGGCGTTGACGGCCCTGTACAATTGTCTGGATAGTGAGACTATACGATGACATAACTCGATCAAGGACTGTTTCAAGAGAACCATTGTTGTGACGTCCAGAGGCGTGGAGCGGAAATCTGCTAAGGACGCCCGTGGGAATCCACCACAGACGAGGCCATTGCTCGCCAGGTTGTGGACAACGGACATAGCCCAGAGCATCTAGCACGGGGCTTGCGATCGTGTCCCAGAGCCATGCCAGTACTGGAGGAGCACTGAGATCATGCCCCTGAGCATAATTATTTACGTCATCATGCTTCAGTTTTGGCAGATTCACCAACCGGATCTGCTGCGTTTCAACAAGTATCGCATCACAACAGTATTCGCTTACATTCAATACGACAAGTGGTCCATCTTTAGCAGCAGCTCGCATGTCCTCTTCTTTGAGCGGTAGCAGGAAGTTTTCGAAGCCAGTTTTCCCACGGATATTGTCAATAAGGCGTTCAAATTCGTCGCTTGCTACGTGCCTGCGGTCCGCTGTGCCCTGTAGAGCGTATTCAGTTACGTCATCTATAGACAATAAATCTAGAGTTTTTTCAGACGAATGCAAATCTTCAAGCTCTTTCTGAAGACGGACGAATTGTTGCGCTAAGTCCGGATGGGTTCGCTCGAGCTCAAGGAGGTTTGTTCGTAAGTGTTCGTTAGAAGTCATCAAAGCCTGACGGCCTTGCTCCAAGAATCCTAGTGCTACTACTGGTGGTTTTCCTGCCTTCAGAGCGACCGCTGCCGCAGCTGAGGCAAGTCCTGCTATCGTAATGAGTTTCCGTTGTTTGTCTGAAGCCGTCAGAGACTGTGGGGTCAATTTCGAGATGAGGTCAATGATGATTTTTGCAGCTTCGTAAGCTTGCTGCCAATCAAGGCTCTCCGCAAAAGTTTCTAGGGCTTCTTTTGCTGCACCGATCCGAGAGGATTCCGAGCTAGTAGACGCCCGCATTGCATTTTGGAGATTCAGTAAAACCCCTATACGGTATTCCTCTCTCGGTGTCTGCATGACCTTATTAACCAAGGCCTGTGCCTTTGCAAGCGTATGCAGAAAAGAGGTTCGATTTGGATGCTTTTCCGGAAGGTTAGAGATCGCTTCTTTCAGAACGCGAGGAGCTGCGTCCATATCAGTGCTCGTATTTGGAAGTTCCAGTCCAAATGGCTCAAGAGTACTCCATTGGTTCCTCGAATGAAGCCATAATCCGAGATAGTATTTGCACATTGACGACAATAAGACATCATCTGATGATGCAGCATCAACGGCTTGTTGCGCGACTTCCAGACCTTCTTCAAGGATGTCAAGTCCCATTTCGTGATGAAGCTCTCGCAAATCTTCGCGTTTGCCTCGTTCCTTGAGCTCCCCATGTCTCGAAAGAATATCCTCTAAGTGAACTATGATCTTCTCGTAATTTGTGCTCCCTACAAACTTGACAAAGAGTTGCCTCGTGAGATTAAGGAGGACCGAAGATCTCTTGAGGCCTCTTAGCTCGTGACTCGCGACATCCCGTAGGATGCTTATGGCTTCTTCACGGTCATGTATTGACCCAGCGGGTGTGGAAGCCAGTTGTCCTAAAAACATCGCAAGATCGCTGCGCAGTTGTGGGAGGAGCTTGCTTTCTGTCATGCTAATCGACATCCTCTGGAACTTGATGGAATCTTGGATGTCTTTCAATGCTCCGATAGCACGAAACCTGACAGAAAGAAGTTTCGCGAGAACATGCAATGAGATCGCTTTGTATTCGTCTCGACTCTTCAATGAGATTGCTTCTAGGAGAACTGTGATTGCTTCTTGAAGATGGTTGGAATCGCCTGTTATTGTGCCAGAGGTGCTAAGTACCTCGCCAAGGGACATCAATAAAAAAGCCCTACCCTCTTCGTCTTCCTCCAACAACAAAGCCTCTCGTATCATGGAGATGGATTCTCTCGAGGCATCCTCTTCTCCTTCATGCCTCGCTTTCTCAGTGAGCTGCCTCGCCAGGCGGTGTAACCAATGGATTTTCTTTTTAAGACTAAAATATCTTGAGTCGAGAGGAGGATTGGCTAATCTCCGATAGACAGATATTGCCTCTTCGAGGTCCGCCGCCCCAGAGAACTTGTCAAATCGAAAAGCGAGTAGTTGAATGAGGCACTCATATAGTTCTGTCATGCGAGAATAGTTTTGAGGTGCTATACTAATGGCCTCGCGTACGGCTGTTAGCGCTTCCTCTCGGTCGCTGTCTTCTTCTTGATCGCTGTCTATCATCTGTGCCGAGTATCTCTGGGTTAGATATTGGCCAAGGTAGAGTAGCCCTCTCAGTCGCCTAGAGTCATCTTTCGGGACCTTCTCAACCAACTCTTGCGCTATCTGGATTCCTTCATCCATGTCTTCTGCCCTTTGTGATTTCACAAATCGCAAGCGAATGAGATCATTGAAAGAAAGAAGCAAATCAGCCCTGAGATTGGACTCTGAAGATTCAACTGCTAAAGCTACGCGATACGCCTCGATGGCATTCGCTAGGTCGGTTTCGTTGTTGGTTCTTACATATATACCACCAAGGCTTGTTGCAGCTTTATACAACCTGAGATCATAGTCCGAAAATACACGATGTGTTGTAACCAATACCCGTCGGAAAGCTTCGTTTATCTTTTGCTTCAAGGAAGGCATCGTTGATCTTTACTACAGTAGAACCTAAGTATTACCTAGGTTTTAACGAGCAATGTAAAGCAGACAGGGGAACTCTTTTGAAATAATAGTTGGAGAAAAAGGCGAATGAGAGTGCTTATGTCGTGGCTAGTGTGGGGCACAGTGGCCAGCGTCTCTATAACTTATGGCTATAAATTTTTGAATATGTTAATTTACAAGGGTTTAGAAGAATCTTTGAAGGACCTTCAACTTCGTTACTGGACGGTTTCTTAAGCTACTTGATTCTTAGTTTATTCTCGCACAAGAGTAAATTCACTATCGTACTCTATTCTAGGAAAAGAAGAAGAAGAAAAAGTAGCTACCGATAACGTCCTTTAGGACATGCCGTTGATCTTATATTTCTGACTATCACGCTCCTCCCGTATAATCGTGATTGAATACTTACCTCCTAGTGGTTTGCGCGCGAATTGTCGCAACATTGGTAAAGCTGCACGAGCAGATCTCACACTTAGTACCGATGAGAAAGGGACCCAACTTCTGCTTGTTCATAAGCTCGCTAGAGATCACTATCTACGCCACGCCCGTTGTCGAGTTGTGACCAGGCTCTCAATCAGTGTATCATAGGCCATATTTCCATCTTCACCCCCCGGCCGAAAGTTGAAGGCCAAAGTAAATACAGAAGAGGGACAGTCTACAAGAAAGCATTTACGTGCATTCATATAAAGAAAGAACTGACATCTTCAAGTCTACTTATTATTCTTCTCGTCGTATAAGTGAGGCTTCCGGAGCCTGCATGGATGCCTTACGCATTTGCAGAAAATCAGCAGCTCCAATGGGGGAATATCTAACCCATCCCTGTGGCATAATTGCATTCAAACCCCTATAGCCGCCCGGGCATATATAAAGCCCAACGCCACCTATGCTATCTGCGCATTTAATTTCGACGTAAATCATCCGTTTTTTATACCACTCGTACAAACTTACCTATTCTTATTTGATACGTCCATTCAAATATTCCTTATTCGTACAAGATGAGTAACCCAAGACCGTATGTCGTCATTCATTTATATGTCAGGTCAGTCAGATGCTGAATGTGATCATTCTAGTGACAGTCCCGACTTCGATTTCTGTAATGATCGAGGGAGGCCCAAAGTCGTAGCATATGTTACTGTTCGTTTTTCCAAACCAGAGGATTCCCAGCGGTCTCCACTAACGCTTTCTGCTAGACGAGCAAGTACACAACTGGAGACAAGGTATATGTGATGGTGGGTACAGCACGAGAAGGGCCATACCAGATCGCGACAGTCCCTTCTGCTGGAAAATACACCTTGTGCTTTGAGAATGGCCAGTCTGCCAAGAATGGGGCTGAGATCACGGAGGAAAGCCTTATCGCAGCTTGAATGGTCACATGCATAGGACTTTCCTAGCCTGCCTAAAATGAGGCACCGGGAATGGGCATAATGCTACCGTGAGCATACAACCCTGGGTGGAAAGTCATGCAATCCTCATTTCACCAATCCAATCATATTTAAACAGCAAATCAGCAGACCAATTGAACGTAGCAGTGCAGTGAGATTGCATAATGAAGGAACTAGAAAATGAACAAATTGTCTGCTCGCCTTCTCTACACTTAGTCCGTACGAGATCTCGTTCGACAACATGGAAGACCTGAATTCCACACCCACTCATTTTGCGCTTCTCATCGGTGTTAATTCTGACAGTGAAAGGCCGCTCGAGGGATGTGTGCGAGATGTTCGCGAAATCACCAAATACTTGAAAAAATCTTTGACGAAGGTACACATCCAGTTGTTTACGGCAGAGAATGACAATCCTACTGCGAGGCCCGAGGACACTGGAGTCCCGGAGCTTCTGGCGACATGTTCTAATGTGAAGTCTGGATTTGAAAGGATTCTGTCTTCGGCGAAACGTGGTACCTATGTGTACATCCACTATTCTGGTCACGGCGTCCGTATGGAGGCTTCAAGCGAATACTCTTCCAGGACGACTGGAGATTTGGCATTGAATATCTTAGAAGACTCTGGCGGAAACGACACCAGGCCTTTTCTAGGATTGGAGCTGGCACATATATTGAAGAGAATGGTTACTAACGGCGTGACTGTGACACTCGTCTTGGATTGCTGCTTCTCAGGCAGTGTGTTGCGGAAGAACCGCTCGGTACGCTATCGCGAATACAATCCAAAAGTCTATGATTTGTTACCTTCTTTTCTCGGAGACCACGAGACTGGGATGAAAGACACCGAGTCGTCTAATGATGACGGCTATCGCAATGCATCTATGCTTCCCAACTGGCTAGTTAACCCTGAAGGGTATACTGTCATTACTGCGTGCGGACCACATGAAATTGCGATGGAACTTCAGTTTCCCGGACAGACATATAAACACGGAGCATTATCGTACTTTATACTACGAGCAATGGAAAAACTAGGCGGCCTCGGAGGCAAGCATGCACACATCTATCCTTACTTATGTTCAATGTTTCGTCAATATCGGCCAACGCAAAATCCAATGTGGTACGGAAATCCGGACCTATGCTTCTTTGGAGAAAATACTCTCAGTACAGAGCTCACGGGGGCTCCGTTCGCTGTCATCTGGAATGGCCCTCACTTAAAGCTTCAAGGGGGTCAAGCGCATGGTATATGTGAAGGTGACCAATTCGCTGTGTATACCTTTGGTACCGGGAGACCCTTGGTCATTGGCAAAGTCAACAATGTCAGGTCTTTGACATCTGACATGGATGTACAGGATCCTGAAATCATCCGCGGTAAAAGGGGCTGTATTGCGAAAGCCCTAACGCGGTTGTCGCTTAGAAAGTATCCAATTGAGTTGATTTTTGGCCCTACATGCCCAGAGGACTGGCGTGACGCGATGGGAAAACGAGAGAATCTCATTTTCGAAGACAAGAAATACCCATTTGCATTCCACATAGCTCCAGACGAGAACGGGAACGCGTTTCTGATTCGGGACAATTCTGGTCGCGAAACGGCTTGCTCACCAAGTAACTTAGGGGCCGAATCAATGACGATAGGTCCCATCCAAGTACTCGATACCGCAGAGCATCTCGCTAAATTCGAGCTTGTCAAAGACTTAACCAATAATTCGGACGAACTTCCGTTCGGCGGAAAGTATCGTGTTGCGCTCATTCATCCGATCTGGAGGGAATTAAAAATGGAGAGCACTGTCGATGTCCAAGAGGGAGATAAGTTGAGACTGGTTGTAGAAAATCACGGAGAAACTCCTCTATATGTCCATGTTTACAACTTAGCTCCGCTTGGACAGATACAAAACATACTGAAGGCAAGTTATGCTGTGATTCCTCCAAGGCATCTCCAGGACGGCTTTAGGGGGGAATGGTCGCACTACGTCAAAGCCGCGGTTCCCAAAGCGCTATCACAGAAAGGCATGAGCAGCTGCGAAGATATCATCAAAGTCTTTATCACCAGCCAGCCAACCTCTTTCGCGTCACTAGAGCTGCCAAAGCTTGGTGACTCGCATGATCATCGAGTGTTTAAGCCGACTGGCCAAGAACAAGGCGTTTCATCAGAAAGAGAGGATTGGGTCGCTATCGATTTTAGAATCCGCACCCATAAGGATAAAGTTGCGCAAATAAGTTGATTATGTGTAATAATAGCTAGCGTAATAAGGCTTGGAATGGTATTCAATATTGCAACAATGCATCAAGGAGGTCCGAGGGAAACTTGCGATACTCAGGGGCTAGTCCGGGTGACACTATTCTTATGGCCTGTAAATTTTTAAAGATTATAATTAATTATACTTTTATTATCATTTGAACTCATATCTTTGATGATTACCATGTCCACTATGTTCTATATTTTTCATGTTGCTGCTCAGGCTCAGAGCATGATTCAAGTCTTCGACGCTCCGACTGCTATACGTATATTACTAGTTTGTGTGCTAACGCTGTTGTACATTCAAGGAATGATTGTAATTAACGTATTAAACTTTCGGTCATTAAGATTGTCGTTATGAGAAAATAAGTCAACAGATTACTTAAATATAGTGGAACAGTCGACAAGAGTTAACAGTATAGGAGGCCCACCGACACACACAAACAACACCACCCTACTTATCACATCAAGTGAATAGCGACTTAGATTGAAACAATTACATAGGAAATTTATTGATTAATTTGTAACCGATGGGAGAATGATCGATGCTCAAGAAACTAAAGCTACGCGAGAAAGCAATCGGAATACTTTTAACCCCTGTAAAATAAACACGCCATTTCTATATATAAACCCCATCGCGGAAGACAAAAGAAAAACTTAGCAACACGAAGAGTGCTAATCCGGTAATACTATATATAGGCGCTTCAAAATACTTTCCTTCCCAAGAAACCGATGTCTAGACCTCTGCTTCAACCACAGCTGACGCCGTGTCTGCGATTTCCGGCGGGATCGAACTCACCCATCTCCCCTCCGAATCCAAGCTCAGCTTTATGGGCCCGCCGGAGGTAACCTGTTTCTTAGACGATCGTCTCTTGAGGTTACTTCTCGACATAGTAGCCCGGGAAGAGCGACGCATATGTCGATAGCCGCGCCTCCGATCGAGATATCTCGAGGAGAGATTTCGGCGGCGGGCTCTAGTAGAGGGGTTATTGAATTCCGGGGGCAAAGCTATCGGCGTAAGAGGCTGTATCGAGTCTATATCAATCGGCTCACTGATATGTGGTTTATCATTTTCTTCTTCTTCTTGCTCGTCATGTTCGGACTCAGATTCCCGCGGCTCTGGTTGCTCTGTCCTTACACTTACCACCTCCTGCGAACGCGAACCACCGATCTGCACTTTATAACCCCACGAGACATCAGTGATAGATTTCCACGTGCCCGATTCAGCATCAAGCATCCAAGGAATATGATGAAGATTCTCATTCCCAAAAGAAAGACTCTCACCAAAATTCGGCCACTGCGTGAAAATATGGGGCCATTCCCCCCTAGGATCGAAATCCATCTTACCCATAGAAACAACCTGGAGATACGCATCAGACTCATTAAAGCAATTCAACTCAGGAAACACTTCTCTCCCTGGTCTTGGGGGCCATAGTTTTTGGTCTACTTTCGCATCCCAGTATATAGCCATCTGCGCCATAAAGGCCATAGACAGCAACTTGATGTGTTGGTAATGATACCATCGCGAGGCGATCTTCGCTTTCTCCACTGCTACGTCGTTGGAGAGTATAGGGAGCTTATCCAGCGAGGCTTTAAGCTCGGGGAGTTTAGTCAGTGCTAGATTCAGCTCTACACCTGCTTTGAAGAAGCGCGCTATGAGAGAAGGGAAGACGGGATCTATCGTATACGGACGCAGGGAGGCGACGCTGAAGTTGGGGGCTTCTTTGCGCAGGAAGTGGTGGTAGTTTATCTTTGAAGTGCACTTTTGGGGCGCGTTGCATGATAGGTCGTATTTGTCGAAGTTACAGCAGCCCGCGTGCCAGGGGCAGTAGTGGCTGGTCTGGGGAGATTTGATTTCGATACAGGGTGATGATTCGCAGCTGGAGATGATGGGGTCTTGGAAGGGACTTAGGACTGTGTAGCCTGTTGCTGGGTTTAAGACGGCGTGGAATCGCTTGTCGTGCGCTGCTGTTGTGCGGTGGATGCATACGCGGATACACATTTTGTAAATCAAAGGAATACAAGAAACTTTGAAATATATAGTATATATATTAGCGAGAGAATCGAGGGTGTGGGCTTGTCTACTATATTCTAGCAGAGCCCGTGTTGGTAGGATAGTCAGGTCAATCTCGAGTGGAAATTTGCGAAAAGATATGCTTCGACTCTGCGGCAAAGAGACCCAGCCAGGTGCGCCATCTCCAACAATGAGGACAATGCCTTTGATGTAGCTGACGTAAATGGGCTTTTATTGTTCTTTTTGTTTTCCGCCTGCCCACCTACCTCCTGGACAAGCAATTCTTTGCCGTCGTTCATCATAAGCCCATTGTAAGAGACAAGCACCTAAGTTGATAAGCGCTTTGTGAAGGATGTATGCAAGCAAGGCCCGAACGAATTCCTCGCAATCCGAGGATAATGTCGGATTTAAACCGGACTTCCTATCTATCTGCATTATTTCGACATCCATGGAACCAACCTGCAGGTCATCCTCGACTTGGAGCATAGCGTAGGCACACTGACTGAATGGCTGTCGTCAGATCTACCTACCTATACATCCATCCTGCCGGTTTGATACCTATTTGTATTTAATACAATTTGCGGCCATAGTTATAAGCCCGGTACCGTTGGGCTATATGCTTACTGTAGGAGTAGTCAGGCAGGCAGGTAGGTAGCATTGCATTGCATGAGCGGCACTGGATTATATAGCATTTGATGTCATGTAGGTATGTATAGCTTATTGAGACGTTCAAAAAACTCGAGATTGAAAACATATGCGCGTTACGATTCCCGCAACAGTTGAGTGTATTCAAGTCGAGGGGTATATTATAGGTCCCCGACCATTCCATCGGGCAGTCGATCAGCCTCTATTCTATTTAACATGTAATATGTATTCCATAATCTCGGCCTGATGATTGATTGATTCATCACAAGTGCACTGATCCACGTAGTACTCTGCTGACCCTGTAGAAGGCATTACCGATGTAAAAGTAGTATCAATGGCTGTGAGCACATACAAGGCGTGATTCGCTCGATTATTCACATGCGTATGTTCTGCACTGTCGTCAGGATTCTAGCGTTTGTCTGTGCGTGGGCGTGTACGGGCTGAGGCTCGGCTCGTCGGAAATGCGTCCGCTTTAATTGAACCCTGGAGTGGTTGACAAGTGCGGACGCTGGCCGGGTGTTTGCGTTAATTCTGCTTCGATATGCCAGGTTACTATGTCATTGGACCGCATTGAATAGAGCTTGCCGCTAGTTTTCTGTTGCGAGGACGTCGAATGACATGGAAATAAAGCGACAGGTCTTAATATCGCCCGTAGCCGACTCCCGTCGGAAGGTAGCCTATCAAACCCATAAGATCAATGGCCGGGTGCTATCCAGTCATACCATCCTCCCCAATACCCTTGTCCTTGCGCTCATCCTGCAACATGCGAATCAATTTGTTGATGGTGCCTCCATCGCGAAGCCGCTCGACTTCTTGTACTGCGTTGTCTTCGTCCATACCCTCGGCCATGTACTCCTTGATTTTGTCCCAAATCACCTTTCTTCTGGAGTACCAGGTTCGACCGCGAGGTTCTGGCCGCCATCTCGATCCCCAAGTCGCATCTAGTTTCTCGATAGCCGGTTGGCCATCCATTCCCTCGCGATACTCCCTCCATACTTCCTCCACTGTGCCCACGGTTCGATACTCGTACTGCGGGGGGCCGGCAGAAGTTGGCGTTGATGTGGACACGGCAGATCGGGGGACGATGTGCTGGCTTGGGGAGGCGGGAGGTACACGCGGCGTGGCGCGCGTGGGGGTCTGCATGGGCGGTCGCGGGGGTGGAGGAACGGCGGTTTGCTGTAGGGGCGCGGGAGGTGGCGGTACAACGGATCGCACGGGTTGGCTTACAGTGAGGGCCTACAGCAAAGCGAATAAGTCAGCGGGGACATATAGTTTCGGAAGGCCGGCCGACATCATGAGGCGGACGCACCGACGCAGCAGCGTGGTGGGAAGCGATCAGGCTCCCCCTGAGATCATTCAGCTGTTGGTTGATGCTCTCATACTGTGCGTTGATCTGCACAACGAACTGCTGGTGTTGGGTCTGGAGCTGGAGGATGGTAGCAATCAATTGCTCGGGAGTGCGGCCGTGCAGCTGGTCCTCGGTGAGGGGCACCACGGGCACCGGCGCCGGGGCTGGCATCATGGCGGCGGCGGGCGATGGCTGGAAGAGCAGTCGAGAGTGGGATGATGCGGGCACCTCGATGCGACCCGGATCACCAGGGCTCACGCTTGCGCTTGCACCACTTGCGCTTGCGCTTGTGCTTGTTGGGTTCGGGACGGATCGTAGGCCGAAATTACCAGAACCGGTAGCCCGTTTCTTGGACGGCGTGGCGCTGGTGCCGGCAATGCGCTGCAGATCGGATGCAGCCGGTCGCTTGAGCGAGCTCGCCCCTGTACGAGCTGCAGGACCAGGCGCCGGCGTAGCGCTGCTAGTGGGAGCGGTGTTAGGCGTTGTGGTGGCGGCGACGGCGGTGGTGGTAGCGGTGGTAGTGGTGGTCGCAATAGGAATTGGAGCCGTGGTCGAGGCCGCAGCAGCGAGACTCGTCGATGGGGGCGCAATACTACTGCTACTAGTAACCTGGCTGGTTGATGCTAGCTGGGGGAGCATTGCTTGCGTGCTTTTCTGCTCCGGAGTCTCTGGATGCCGAGGACGGCTAGCTGCTGCTCCTGTTGCTGCTGACTGCTGCTGGGTCGACTTGCCGTTGTATAAGCCACCATTAGTTAGCAGTACATACAGTAGCACAGTAGCACCATCGACAGCAGTGGTTATCAGCCAGTCGCAGTGTTGCAAATAAGAGACGGGCAAATAACGAACCCCCCTCACACCCTATTGCTAGCGCTTGCCGGAACCCTGGAGCCGAAAGGGAGATAGTGGGGGTAGGCAGCTCGCAGGGTGTCACCGTGACCCAATCGACTGGGCGTGGTATAAGTACAACTTTGCGAGCGTTTGTCTGTCTGTGTTCTAGACTGAAAAATAGAAGAATAAGCAGATGGGTAAGATGAGCCGAACGGTAGAAATGAAGACGACGGGAGAGATATTGTTGTTACAGTTAAAGCAAATCACTAGACGAGACTAATCCGAGAAATGATTTGAGTAGATTCACTTGGTCCCCCACGGAGCCGAAACCCGTCGGTACGCTCGATGACCCGTGGACGAGGAACAAAGAGCAACAACGACGGACAGATGAGGCTCGCGTTGAACCACCGAGCCTTCTAGCTTGGGTCCTGGGATGCCGAGGTAGGTGGTGCCGACCAGGCGATCCAGATAGCGTGCCGGGGCAGACAGGTCACAAAAGATAAAGCGCGGGTTGTAAGTATGTAGAGGTAGAGGGAGAGATGGAGGTATAGGTTATGGTTATAGGTATAGGTATAGGAGGTATAGGTACCTAGGGAGGTAGGTAGGATAATGCAAGTAACAGTGGAAACAGCAAGATAGCGCACGTCATGCAGGCCGAGTAGCAGTAGCAGTGGCAGTATGTATAGTAGGAGTAGTAGGAGCAGGAGCAGCAGTAAAAGTAGTGGGAGCAGTGGTAGTAAGTAAGTAGGTATGTAGTATGTGGGATGATACTACGATCCTTGGTATAGGCGGAGGCCGGATGCAAGGTTGGGATGGCGGACGGGACGGGACGAGGTGAGACGGCAAGGGGAGGTAACAATGCTTAAGAAGGGAGAGGAAGAGCAACCAACAGCCACGAGAATAACAATGGTAATGAATGTTGTTAGCCAACAATAGCCAGCAACGGTAGACGAACGGATGGGGCCGCCGGGGGGGACCACTTCTTCAGAAATAGGCAAGAAATGCCCCCAGGCGGGCACAGGCGGTAGTGTAGTACCTTAAGCGGCCGGCGGGGATCGTGTATCGTGTGTAAGTATCTATCGTGTGTGTCGCAAGAAGCTGGGGGCAGACGAAGCGCAGGAGGAACGAGCAATAATGAATTATGCTTTTTTTTGCTTGGCTTTTGTCAGTATGTTCCACCACTTGCTGCTCAACTAGCTCTTACTTCTTCCCGAGACAACAACAACTAACACAAACAAACCACACCAGCGCACCTCGACTCAACCACTCAACGTCTCGGAGTTACACGCGGAGAGGATGCTGCGAAGACCATGAGATTCCGATCGATATTCGGGTTTGTATATTGGTGTGGCGGTGGTGGCGGTTTGTTATCACTATAATGTCTTTGTCGGATGCGACGATACCTAGGTAAGGTATATCTCATGTAGATAAATAATAGACAATCAGACAGACAAGTTGATGTAAGCTGTAGTCTAGTAGATAGGTAGAGAGAGAGAACTAAGGTATATCCTTTCTCGAGATTTGTCCACCAGGACTTATCGACTATCTGTTGTTGTATGTAAGTGAGCTGTGGTCAGGCTGTGCTAGCTGAGACGTGTGTTGTTGGTGACATGACAACAAGCACAGGTAGGTTAAAGTTGCAACACGCGTGTTGGTGGCGGGCTGGTCTTGTATTGTACGTCTTGTATCAGCATTGCAGCATCGTTACTAATGACACAAACCTACAGACGCACGCACACACGCACACTCACACACACACACACTCATAAACACGCGCGTACGAAACACGGCAGGCTTGCATACCTACCTAGGCATAGACAGCTCGAAGGGGAAGATCAGAGACATCAGAGAGAGAAAAAACAGGCATTCATACACACACAAACACACACTCTCTCATAACAGGTCGCAACACAAAACAGGAAACCCTGGGGATTACACGGACATTAACTGGTTGGAGGAAAGTGCAAGATCGGGTCATCATTTAGATAGCAGTCGTGTCTCACATACACATATATAATGCAGAGAAATCCGGTTGGGGCTGCGCAGCAGGGCTGCTGCATTCCTGCTTTCTTCAAGTCAGAACTCTCTGGGTTTGTTTGACGTTTTCTGCCGCAGGCAGGTGCTGCAAGTGAGTGCTGCAAGTTGGTGTGCTTACAGTTGGTAGGTAGCCAGGTAGCCAGGTACATGCGGTACTGAGAAGAGGTACAAGCCAAGACCCAGCTGCCCCAATCATCACGTGAAGACCCCATCATATAAGCTACCTACCTTAGTAGGAGCTGCCCAGGTATTTGCATTAGTCCAATGACCCGCCGCGACGTCACAGCCCCTCAGTACATACCTGCAATAACCTGTAATACTGTAGTACATGTTATACAAAGCCCACAGGCCCACGGGTACACAGCTCTGAGGTTGCAGCGTGCGGTACAGTACTTCGCTCGATGCTACCTCCCCTACATAATAATATTCCGGACAGTACCTAATCCGTTGCTATTTCAAGTCGCAGAGTTATTTCTGCCGTGGTTGACAAGTCGTTGGGGCAACATTCCATCCATCGACAACTAACAACTGATCAGAAATCACGGGCTACGGACTAGAAACCAGGTAGGTAGCCATGACCACACGCGTCTTGCATAACCCAACGCCCCCTCCACGCAGACACATCATCATCGTCATTAGCATCACTTATCATCATCACGGTCTACCGGTGGCCTGTGGTTTGCCTATTCCTTGCAACACGACGCAACGCAACACAACACGCCGAGCCGTGACGTGACGTGCTGGATTGGTTAGAAAAGACCAGAGTCTCATTGGATTGTTCCGTCATGTTATGCCCCCCTGCCTACATGTGGGTGCCGCTGCTACACTACCTAGCCTGCCTTTGCACACTTCGGTACCTCACTTCCCCGCGCAAACTGAGCGGTGCCTCTCCCTGGCCCTGCTAGCTGCTGGCTGGCGGTGCAGTGCGGTGCATGTCAGAGCAGCAGCTCTGTTGGGGATAGTGGAGAGTGGAGAGAGAGACTGCAGCGAGCTGCCAGTTTTTATTTGAAATTCTTGGATTTTGCGCCGCAGACACGAAACGCTGTCTCCAGAGCCGAGCCCGCACTTGTCCGCAGAAGTTCCTTTAATATGTAATGCTGTATAGAGAGAGCATTGATTTGTGTTCGCCCACCAGACTGTCATAGGCTATAAGCCGATATAACGGGTCCGGGTTCTCGCATGTTTTAGCAAGTAGGTCACGGCATTGTTCTCATCTGGACTAGACCGAGTAACTAACTATTAGAGACTCCACGGGACACTGTTGGCTCTTTGAAGCACCTTGATGGATGGCTAGCTTACTGTACCACGGGTGAGCTGCGCGAATGTATCGACGATTGCACCTAACTGGTATTCAGATAGGAAAGGAAGTACAAGTAGATAATGGTTTATCGCAGTCCGGTACCGCTACTACCACCACCTTGATCTCGGTAGGCAGGCAAGCAGGTAACGGTGTGCGTAGGTTTGTCGATAATACATTGGCAGTTATAGGAATTCCCGATCGCTCGGGATACCTTGTAGCCGCAAGCCACGCAACCATCACTGCAACGATGTAGAGAGATGCGACCTGGCCTCCGGTATGCTGTATCCGTTACAGACATTCATCTCGTCCTTATCGCGCGTCCTCTTCAGCTTCGGTTATCGGCCACTGCAGATGCTGGTTATAGTTACTTTCCTATACCCAATATCCTATGTATGCAACCGCAACACGTTCCAGTGCATTCATTTTGTTTGACGTCAAGCACACCACACATACAGGCGCGCGCACGCAGCATGTCAGCTCACCCATGTCGGTATTCGAGTCGGTACGCTACACCACCTGTGGCAGATCTGTAAAAAGAGCCGTGGACTAGTTATATCTAATAGCTCTTAGCTCCGGAGCTCTACTCTGGGTCACACGCACCTGGGTAGTAGTAACGGCCTAGCCATGGTACCCAAACCCGCGTCACAGGTTCCGATTTGCCAATAGCGTGGTACTTGCCAAGAATTATACTCGATGCATCTCATCGGGTCTGATTCAAGGTTTAACATCCGATTCGATCCTGGGTACCTATTTGTTTACATTTCAGCATGGCATTTTGAATCAGCCCAAACGTCCTGATCGAACCCGGCCGTGGGGGTGATCGCGCCACTTTCTTCTCTACCGAGATATACACAGGCCGCTCGCAGACTCTCCGACTCAAAGCCCACACGGACGGGTCTTGGCAGATTCCTTCAACGCGGATTCCACTCGATTCCGAGCGCCAAACTCGGCACTGATGCGAATGACAAGACTTCGTTGATCCAATCGGGCCACTGCCAGCCCCGGGTCGCTAACACAAATAACACATATCCTGGGCCGCAGTGCCGAAGTTGCTGACCAGATTAGGTAGCACTCGTAACCTTCTCCCCGGGTCGAGTTGATACGTAGTCGACTGTCCGGATTGTATTAGGTAGCCCGAGTTAATCGGTTTCGTAACCTACAGCAAGGCATTTGCATCTCATCACACATTGCCATGTTCTAGAAAAGGAAAAAAGTCCCACCTCTTCCATTCACGGCAACTTGCTTGCGTTTGCATGCTGTACGTACTCTCAACGATTAACTGACATTGGACTACCATGCATGTTCTTCTCGCTCAACCCTTCGATCATTTCCTAACCAATCCTTACCTACCTAACTTGCATGACCGTCCAATGTAACTCCCACGGGCTCATGCCTGAAGCAAGGGTAGCCCCCGATAAGAGCCTTCCGTTGGCGGGAAATATCCAGATTCGTGTGGTCATCAGCTGGGCCGTTTGCTTGGGCCGTTGACTTGTCCTTCTCACTCCACAGATGGAGTTGATTGCGCTATTGCCAATCCAGAGAGGTCTGATGGGCCTATCCGTTACGATTATGCTGCTATATAAGCCTCACATATAGAGGCACTAGACAAACACCTCTACTCTATCGAAGAGAATATCCTGGCATCCATGGGTGTGTTGAGAGACGGGACCGCCATTCAGTGACTGAACGGGTCTGAGCCCACCTCACAAGGGCATTACAAATTCCGCATTACCACATATCCTCTTGGATTGGGCCAGCGTGGGTGGTTGATCCATGTTTCTCACATCTTCATTTGCCTTGTGATCTACGGCCCTTGAACGTTCTGGAGGTCATCCATGGCCTTTCTCGAAAGGCCTCGCACATCTTCCTTTCTCCAATCTGAGGTTAGTTGGCTACTTCGGAATACCTATTATCAGTTGCGTATGTTGGAAGTTAACATTGTATTTTGGAGATAAACCCTTGGAGAATAAGTAGCTGACTACTTAAACTAGACTAGTACGCACTTGGTTAGTCAGCCACGATGAATGTGCAAGATCTTAGCGCGTCCATATATCTCCGATCGAAACTCCGATAAAATGAAGCAGAGGTCTCTTGGGCAAATTGACAAGGCGCGGTGTACATGGCTCCGTCGCCGTTAACCGGAGCTTGTCGATCACACTCGATACTTTTTTCTCAGTTGGTATCGAGACAATCCAAGCACTCGAGGCCGAACGAACAGTTGATTCATTTCTTCTTGGATTCGGTTGTTCTCCTTGTCTCCTTGCCCGGGTTACACTTGTCCATCCCGTATTGTGGGGGTTCCTTCCGGTCCAAGTACGACGTGCTGCAGCTATACTGTCAAGAACAAGTCGCCTATCATGGCAACAGCATCGGCAGTGGCGACTCCATCGCTGATACTAGGTCCAGCAGCGAAACGAATAACAGGACTCGGGAGATCGACAGCCACCGTCTCAACAGGGCCAGCAGAAAGGCTGCGTCCAAACCGGAGATGGTTTGCTCTTGAGCGTTCCTTGCACCGCGAAGCAGGTAAAGAAGCAGAGTTTCAGTTTTTTATCATTTGGTTCAATTTTTACTCGCCAAGTAGTCGGTAATGCATGCAACAAGTGCAATATGCGGTCGACTGCAAGTTTAAGCTGTCGCCACCACGCCCTATTATACATACAAATTGCCCGCCCTGTTTTACCTGGCCACCTACCTACCTGACATATCTGACCAACCTGACTTCCCTCTCTCATCATTGGCACAAGCTACAACGGGGTCGCCCGATTTACGGGGACTCGCAACCTACCCACCTACCTTACTTTTTCTGCCCACATTGCCCACAACTGCCCTCTCCGCCCTTCCGCTCTTCTCCTATAGGCTGTTGACAGACCTGGTATCCGCATGGCCGGGTTCGGATGGCTTCATGTGGCCTTAGATGGCTCCGATCTCACAGTCCACTGGTGGTACCTGCCTCTCGTCAGGTCATCCCGCGTCAGATCAAGACTGTAAGAAGTGGCTGACCGAGGCGAACATGTTTTTCACATCATGCCACCAGAACGTGGCTGCCGGTTGGCTGAGGGATTATTTCACGTCGCAAAGAAATTGTCAAATCGAAGACCAGAAAAAAAAGAAGAAAAAAAAAGGGAACCACGCGATGCAAATAGCGTACTTTTCTCTACATAGATGAACTTTTGCCCCTCATTTCGCCTCACCTCACCCCACCAAGGTAGATCTCCTACAACTCCCGTGTTTTGTGCCCCGTATAGACACAAGCCCGCGTTTCAGAAGTTCGCTGCTCCATTACCTTTTTTTCCTTCTGTGGAGAACCGCATCATAGCATTTTTGCCGGAG
Source organism: Xylaria curta (assembly GCA_022495235.1). NCBI lineage: Eukaryota > Fungi > Ascomycota > Sordariomycetes > Xylariales > Xylariaceae > Xylaria > Xylaria curta. The sequence goes on from MU375986.1 coordinate 99,599, forward strand.
ATTTACTTGAAAGAAGAATCGCCCCTTGCTAATCCATAATAGCCATCAACAACACCCCGCTATCGCGAACGTCCTTCGCTAGTAGTACCCCGCCACCACACTCACGGCAGAGGTATCCTCACATTGCAAATCGACAGATTCAGACTACTACTGCTGCTGCTGCTGATCCAAGAATGCCGAGACTGAGCCTTGGAAACATCAACCCGCACGTGGTCGAGGCCAAGTATGCCGTGCGTGGCGAGCTGGCCGTCAGGTCGGAGGAGTACCGCGCCCGGCTCCGCAGCGGCGACACGAGCCTGCCTTTTTCCGAGGTCATCAGCGCCAATATTGGGAATCCACAGCAGCTCGACCAGAAGCCCATCACCTTCTTCCGCCAGGTCCTGAGCATCCTCGAGTACCCCCAGCTCCTGGACAACGAGCAGGTCTTGTTGGACGGCCTGGGATATAAGCCTGATGTTTTGGAGCGCGCTAAGTTCCTCCTCAAGAACCTCGGCAGTGTCGGGGCCTACAGCGCGAGCGCGGGCGTTCCTGCTATCAAGGAGAGCATTGCTAAATTTCTCGAGAGTATGTCATGGGATTAGATTTCCATAGGTCCGTTTTCATGGAATAGAAAAGAAAGGACTAACGACAGACATATCACAGGACGGGATGGTTTCCCTGCCGACCCCGCCCACATCTACCTATCGGCCGGCGCCTCATCGGGCGTGAACACCCTCCTACACATCCTCTCCGCCGACCCCACCTCCGGCATCCTCGTCCCTATCCCCCAGTACCCCTTATACACGGCCTCGCTATCCGTCCTCAACGCCAGGTGCGTGCCGTACTACCTCGACGAGGCCGCCAACTGGGGCACTTCGCTCGAGACCATCAAAGAGTCGTATACCAAGGCCAAGAGCGAGGGAACCGACGTCCGCGCCATCGTGATCATCAACCCAGGTAACCCCACAGGCGCCTCCCTCCCAGAGTCCGACATCCGCTCGGTACTACAGTTCGCGGCAGAAAATCAACTCGTCGTACTCGCCGACGAAGTCTACCAGACCAACGTCTTCGTGGGGAAATTCCACAGCTTCCGGCAGGTGTTGCTTACGCTACAGAAGGAGAACCCGGGTGGTATCTACGATGGCGTGGAACTTGCTTCGCTGCATTCTATCTCCAAGGGCATGGTGGGCGAATGCGGACATCGAGGCGGATACTTCGATCTCATCGGTTTCGATAAGGAGGTCGAGGCGCAGATTTATAAATTCGTGTCGATCATGCTTTGCGCTCCTGTTATTGGTCAATGTCTCGTTGAACTCATGGTCAATCCCCCCCGGGAAGGAGAGCCGTCGTATCCGCTGTATAAGAAGGAATATGATGGCATCTTTGAGGGACTCCGCAAACGCGCGACGGCGCTGTTTGAGGCGTTCAAGGATATGGAGGGGGTCGAGTGTGGTGAGCCTCAGGGTTCTATGTATCTTTTTCCTACTATTCATGTCTCCCCCAAGGCGGCGGAGGCGGCGAAAGAGGAGGGAAGAACTCCTGATGAGTTTTATTGTATGAGATTGCTGGAGGCTACGGGCGTTTGTGTTGTGCCTGGGAGCGGATTTGGACAGAAGGAGGGGACACTCCATTTTAGGACTACGTTTCTTGCGCCGGGGACGGAGTGGGTTAGTTCGATTACGAAATTCCATAAGGAGTTTATGGATAAGTATCGATGAGCGGGATAAGAACTTGCTCTTACCTGTCTGCCTGGATCCTTGAATTGGGTTTCTGGAGTCAGTGCCTTCACTCCTTTTACGAAAAGGGGAGGGGGTTGTGGGATGGATTAGGAGCTTCTTCTCCCCTCGTTTGATGAAAATAAAAGTTGGCCGGGATGGAAGAAAACGCATCGTGGACAGAGAGGTTTCCTAAGTATCTAGCGAAGCATCAGAAAGGAGGGCGATTCCATAGACTACTAAGATAAGACTAAGATATACATGCATGCATCGAAGGAATGAACGAACGAACGAATGAATGTTGGGTTTCTTTTTTCCTCCTCCTTTCCTTCGGGACAATTGCATAACATACTTAGATAAAAGACAGACAGACAGATTCGGCGAATGCTCTTCTCTCTTATGGCGTCGCCTAACAAATTATAAACAAACTCCCATCTACATACATTTCACTGATTAGATCAGATCAAGTAAGTTGACATAAGCTTAAGTGCAAGAAGATAGTGGTCTCTATATCATGAGCCTCATATAGATACTAGTCGTGGTAGTATGATGTTACAGGTCTGTTTCGGTAATTACACATGAATAAATTATGTGGTCATTGACTAAGCCGTCAATAAGTCTTGGTTTTTATATATGCCTATCCTATCTACGCACGCTCACTACCCCGTAGTCGTACAGCCTGGCCGTATTTCTGGAGCTTGGTGATGAGCTGATCGCCCTGTTTCACGACATCCTGATACTGCTTGTTCTTGTCGTCCGGGCGGTTAGTCTCGATGACGCCCTTGCCCGTCACGCGATCGATGGTGCAGGGGATGCGACCACCTGCGATAAACTTGGCCAGGTCACTATTTAGTAAGTGAAAATTAGTCAGGGTTTACACTTTTTTTTTTTTTGTGGGTGAGGGAGGGGAGGGAGGGAGGGATCAACATACCGATCTAAGAAATCCACCGTGACGCCGAAGTCATTGGCCATGCTCTCGAGACCTACTACCCGATAACTCTGCAGCAGCTGCTGGTATGCGCGTAGTCGCATCTCGCGGATGAACCAGCCCCGATGCTCGAATAGATAGCGGTCTTGCGTCAGGAACTTTTCCTCTACGAGGGCTAGGGCCTGGAAGAAGAGCTTGTAATGGCCGTTGTACAGACTGTTCACGAGCTGGGCGAGGGACGAGAAGTCAATGGCCATCTCGGTCTCGGGCTGGTCGGCGCCCGTGCCCAGAGTGGTCAGGTTGACGGCCGTCGTGGCTTTGGTGGGAGCGTTGGGTGCTGTAGTCTCCTTAGTCTCCTGCATATCAGCATCCTCAGCCCCGGGACCGGCCGAGAGAGCGCCGGACAAGGCCAGCATCTTGTCGTCGCCGTCGGCGCCCAGAATGGCCTTGATTTCGGGAGCGTCGACGACCTTGCTCTTGAAGTCTACCCGCTTTAGAGATACGGAGCCGGCGAGAACGGAGTAGACGACAAGGTTGGAGTAGGTGCATAGTTCGTAGCTGGTGAAGGTGGATAGGGAGTCGAGAAGGAGGGGGGCGGCGAGGTTGTAGGACCGGACGGTGAGGAGATGGAGACCCTCGTATGCCTTTAGACGGTTGCGGCGGTCCCAATCACCGCCGCTCTCGACTAGGGTCTTCGCTTTTGTGACGTACTTCTTGACGAGCGCACGGTCGCCGTAGAACAGACCCATGCGGATGACGGCCAGCACGATGTCGATCTTGGTACCCAGAATGCCATTCTTCTCGAGCACGTCCTCGTAAGCTGATATCGCCTTGTCCTGTACCCAGATGGTAAGTATTATTAATTGACAGAATAGATCAGGAGCGGCGGCGTACCTTGTCACCGATCTTGGCAAAGAACTCAGCACGCTTCCCCCTCGCAGCCATAATCTCAGTGTCGCCAGCCTTTTCGACAGCCTCGTCCTCCTCCTTCTGGATCTCCTCCAGCTCCCTGTCATTTTCAGCGGCCAGCTGTTGGTAGACCTTCTCATCCCAAGGGAGATTGGCGCCGGATGTGGCAGCGCCACCGCTAGCTATCATGCCAGCAGCAGTGCTAGATTTCCGGCTGGGAGGCTTCTGTTGTTGGGCGGCCGCACCGGAGCTGGTCTCGCCGACGGCATTCAGAATGCCTTCGGTCGGGTGGGCGAGGTACTTGTAGAGCGGGGCCATCTTGTGCTCGGCGATGGCATCTTGTAAGCTCTTGACGGCGGCCTGCTGGGCGGGGCGGGCGGCGTAGGGATTTGTGAGGGTGAAGACGTGCTGCGAAAGTGGCAATAAGGGCCATTTCGCGTACTGCGGATCGGCGCCCATGTTGACGATGGGTGTGCTATGTGATTCTATCTCTATGTGTGAGGGCGCCGGATCGATTTGGGGGCGGGTCAGGATCGTGTATGGTTTTTGATGGGTGCGGTTGAGAGACGTGTACTATGGGTAAGCGTTCGTTGATCAATAGGACCCAATGAGGTTTGTAAGGTCGGCAAGTTGGCAAGTTTGTTGCCCACGATGAAGTAACTACCTTAAGGCTGCTTGCTGCTGCTGCAGGCGTCAAGAGCGGACGTAATTGCCCAGGTGGGCGCTGAGCTTGGACGAAGAGCGGAGCCGGAGCCAATAGCAGCCTATAGCGGGCACTTGTAGAGCTTTATAGTGGGGCAATTAACGAGAGCCTCAGATCTTGAGCTCCATCTAACCGTATATAGCTAGCTAAGGTTACCTGTTTTCCGGCAGGTACTCAGGTACCTACCCGATCTAGCAGCCATACAACTTGCACCTGGTTAGTATCCTGGAAGCCGCTCTTTCATCCCCTTCAGCTTCAGCTTTCAAATTCCATTCCTCAACACAATCCTTCAACAAATCAACTTGTTCTTTTTCAATCCGATCAATCGCCTGAGAAATCTCTCATACTATCTTCCCATCGGGCGCGCTTTCCATCAAAATCTCATAATCTCTCCACAGCAGCAGATCAATCTCCAGCCACCCCCAACCGTTGCTCACGCTCACCATGGCGGACGACGGAGGTACGGAAGATCTCCCTCAGCCCTTCGACGCAAAGAAACTCGAGCCCGCCAAGAAACGACAACGCTCGACATCGCCCTCCGAGCAGCCCCGCAAGCTCAAGCGCCCCGGCCAGCGCGCCCGCATATCGAACAACGAGGCCGCCGCCATCCGCCAACGTCATGAGCAGCGCGAGCGCGAGGCACTGGCCGCCCAGTCTCTAGAACAGCGGGGAATTAACGACATAGTACGCCAGCATTACAATGCCGTACCCGAGCGAGGCCGCGACTGGCGCAAAACCGGAAGCCGCATAAAGGGCTTGCGCGTCTTCAACAACTGGGTCAAGAGCACCCTCATCCAGAAGTTCTCCCCTGACGAGGACCATACTCCCGGCGCCCAGCAGCAGGGCCGTGACATGGCTGGCTCACAGGGAAACGAGCTCATCGTTCTCGACATCGGCTGCGGCAAGGGCGGCGATCTAGGCAAGTGGCAGCAAGCTCCGCAGAGGGTACAACTTTACGTCGGGTTAGATCCGGCCGACGTGTCCATCGACCAGGCCAAGGACCGCTATCGCAGCATGGGCAATCAAGGCGGTGGCAGGGGCGGCCGGGGTGGCAGAGGCGGCCATAGAGGGCGCCGAGACCAGCATCTGTTCGACGCTCGCTTTTTCGTCAAGGACTGCTACGGCGAATCACTCGGCGACGTCGATATCGTGCGCCAAGTCGGCTTCGATCCCTCACCCATGGGACGCAGCGGCTTCGACATAGTTAGCATGATGTTTTGCATGCATTACGCCTTCGAGACCGAGGAGAAAGCTCGAATGATGTTGCAGAACGTGTCCAGCGCGCTCAAAAAGGGCGGCCGCTTCATAGGGTGCATACCAAACTCCGACGTCATCAGCAGCAGAGTAACCAAATTCAATGAGGGGATCGCCAAGAACAAGGAAGATCCGGCCAAGGAAGGCGAGGAGCCGTCGGAAGACAAGGAAGAGGGCGAGGCTGAGGAGACGGCGGAATGGGGCAACGGGTTATATCGAGTACGGTTCCCCGGCAAGACGCCCGAGGACGGCATCTTTCGTCCACCCTTTGGCTGGAAGTACAGCTTTTTCCTCGACGAGGCGGTCGAGGAAGTTCCCGAGTATGTGGTGCCGTGGGAAGCATTTCGAGCCATCGCGGAGGATTATAACCTGGAGCTGCAATACCATCAAAGTTTCAAAGATATTTGGGAGCAGGAGAAGGACGATCACATATTAGGTCCTCTCAGCGAACGTATGGGTGTTCGCGGAAGAGGTAGAGGACCGCTCTTGGTGTCGCCTGAGGAGATGGAGGTGGCTAATTTCTATGTGGCGTTCTGCTTCTATAAAGTATAGATGTCCTGCCCCGCCTAGTCGTGACGAATATAGCGACAGCGAACATGTAGTTAGAATCCTGCGCTTGAAATACTTTATGTATATAAACATCGAATGCGAACATGATTTACGAACTTCTGCGGCTGTCTGTGTCAATTTATGATCTAGAGACACAACGATATTGTACTACGTCCAAGGCACAGTTGTAGATCAGGAGACTGACATAGATATCACGGTTTGGAGCCATAACCGCCTCGCTTCGAATACGAGCACTTAGGGGGACCAAGTATTCGGGTGACATGTCGATCCACATTCTGCCAGAGTATATTCGTTTTCCCCGACATTGAAACGTTCCAAGACATCTGCAAAGAGCGCATCAGTTCTATATATCAATAGATATTTACTTACTTAAGTATCCTACGTCCCATTTACCTAGTATCATCTTGTACATAAATATTCAGAGTCTGTGATTCTATTTTGATAGCTGCTTTGCGCGAAGAAACACGACAGAAAATGGTCTAAACCCCATTCAGTTCGTTCCGACCAATCATTATCGACGCAGCCTTCAAAGTCTTCCGAAAAGAGAAGGTGGAGCACGAGGACATTGTCGCAATAGGTATCGCCTTATTGTCGCTGTAGAACTTTTGCTGTATAATGATGATGGCCGATATAATTATGCATTTCTATCGATGATCTCCCTACCGTTGTACGAGATTGTAATTCAGCCTACCAGAATGTATTGGTTTCTACTTGTCAAGTTGCATAACTATGTACTGCCATAATATGAGATCAGAACGGGAAAAAAAAAATAGCAAAACGTACAACACCAGGGATTCGCTGGTCGTCACCGACCCAACTACTAATCTGGCGGTATGTAGCTTAGCTATGGGGGAGCGGACGGGACCCCGCGTTTTCTACATCCTATGGTCGTACGTGCTTAGTGAGTGTCCGACTTTGATTATATTCCGTACCAGGTATCTTGTGATAAGCAACCTTTCTTGGACCAGTTTCCAGCTGTACAGACAATACACATACAGTTAAGTAGCCAAAGCAGCCAAAGCAGCCAGCCCAAGTGCCCAGTATTCTGTAGCACCAAGTTACACAACGTAGAAAATGTGTGCATTTATAAATTCAAGTGCACAATTAAGTGCCCGTATAACCCTTGAACTACTAGGCAGCATATTACTTATACCGATACCCAGATTAAACCAAAAAAACGACACTGTTAATTTATCAGTTAAGTTACTACATAAGAAGCCAGGGGCCTAAAATGCTACCCAGAGCTATAGCCCTTACCGTAAAACTAACTGTGCACGGCTGAAGTGGCGTATGTTGACTGTACAAATAAGAATTGGTGGCATCCCCAGCCAAAAAGGGTGGCAGACGCAGGAGGGTTATACACATCTAGGCGGTAGTATACCGCTGCACTTAACAAACAAAACAACTTTAATAGATTTATATTAACCTCTGGTCCTTACGGAGCTGTATCTTCTTTTTGCTCTACCCCTTGCTATGGCCTGTGCAACTCCTCTGATGCTTCCCGAAATAACTTTTATAAATCACCATTTTAGGCATCGAATTACCATCTACGCTGTTAGTCCCGTCACTACGTTTTCTGAACACCAATGCTTTCTCTCTCAGCCCATGCGCCAACTCCGAACAGTAGTATGTTCTGCACAGTGTGCAGAACCGTCGGCGCTCTCGCACGAGAAGTCAAAGTCTCATTTTCGGGGGGAGCCCTAGGAGCCCTAGGAGGAGATAGGCCCGCAAGGGCTCCCATTAGCCGGTCCTCGCGATGGTGGATGAATCGGAGTAGTGGCCTTATAAGTGGCGAGGTGGGCGTCGCGTGTTCGTAGAGAAGGTAGAATGGCTGCTCCGGCCCGTGAACGGGAGCTCCGTCGGTGGTGGACCCCGGTACATCCGTGTCCGTGGTGGGTTCTAGGTAGAGTGTCGACGGCTCCGAGGGATGGTTGACGGCTTTCTCGGCCTGCATCGGCACACCTGTGCTGACGATGCAGCCTCCATCAGAGCACAAAGGATCGTCACTATTCATGGTTGTCGTCGAAGTTGGGAGATGAATCTACCCCCAGCCCTACTCCGAGATCGACGGCCTAGTAGCCGGAAGGTAGAGCCTAGGCTTCGTGTGATACTCGATCGAGAGCTGGCATCAAAGAAAGATGGGTGACATAATGTCTGATAAAACTTGTTGCGGCCGTTGTCTGTAAATAGAAATCTTCGAGTTGCAGATCGAAGAACGCAAAACAAGGGTCGGGAAGCAGATTATATATATACACACACATATGAAGAGACATTCCTCAACCCAGGCTGGGTCCCAAGACCGCCTATCTACCAGAACCACTCGATTCGACTTGATGTCAGAGTTTTGTGGAGGAATCTAGACCCAACAACCAAAGTCTTGACTTTCCGACGTCAGACCAGGAACGCAAGTAGTTCGGACACGACACACCTTTTTTTTTGATCATACGCCGCGAAAGGCGCTCGCCTCCAATAGGAACCGACGGTGAAGTTCGCGATTGGGAACCCGGCTAACCAATAAAATAAATCTCATCTCGCGCTATTTCAATCCGGGATATGCCGAATAGAACAGACTAATATCCCATGCAGTAGCCTGCGCAGAATAGGAACCTGTCCAGCGAAGTACATGAACTTAATAATGCGATAGGTAGAGAGTGTCACGTACATTTTTTTTTTCAGCTTGCGTAACCCCCTCGGTAATGTTTCCCCGCGACGAACCTCCGCATGCATATCAGACAGAGCTCACGCGCATGCCCGCTCTTGTGTTACACAGTTTGATGGGCGGAATGGGGAACCGCGGAGGTGATCCGGGATACGACCAACACTCAGGAAAATCATTGCCTATAAGTCCGCCCCGTGGATTCAGAAAGATTCGTACGAAAACATATCTCGTACGAGTCCATATTTCGTTATCGAGAAATGTCTCATCTTCTGTAATGATATAAAGGAAAGAATCGGGGACCTTGAGGTCACCTGTACCTCTCTGCATAAGGATGGGAAATTTTTGGTTAGGAGACATTTCCCCGATTCGCTTGATTCCCAGAGGCCTGGTTGGCGGGCAAGGACAGATAGTCTGGCCCCAAGCCATATTTTCGAGGCGGGCGGGCGCCAGGATCATGGCCCTGGTACACACCGAAACATCTCCTGCTATAATACTTTGGGTACTGTGATGTATCATTTGGACCCTTGATGTGATTATTTTGCCGGGACGCTTACTTAGGTCTAACCATGAAATATTTTTCGGCTGGCCTAGAATTTTCGCTAATGGACGTTATTATTGTTCTTGTTACCAGATACATTACATCAACTGAGATTTGATTGATATTTTTTGTGTCCCAACAAAAATTAAATATTAATGGATGCAGTACTAACTTTATATGACTAGAGACGTAATCATAATATTTCTTATATAGCTAAATTTTGCAAGGCGGTACTAGAGGTACTTTGGTATACAAGTTGTCGGGGGCTGAATCCAGAGTTACGGGATCTTGCAGTCGAAATAATGATCTGTCACATCTGCAGTGTTCACCGGAAGCGTCCCCCGGAGACCCCTGCAACCGGGATGCACCTCCATTCCGCGTATCTCACGCCATTGGGGGAAAAGGGTAAGGCAACCTTTGACGCAAAGTTCGCCTTACACATGGAGGTAAGAAAAAAAAAAGTCGGAAATTGTAAGCAACCAACCACAAGGACTGAGCTAGAGTACGACTCCGACACGCCAGCACGCACAGGTTTAAATCGTCAACTGACCAAACTCTTGCAAGGGTTGATTGCTTACAGATAACAAGAACGAACAGATAAGGGTATGGCTAAAAGGAAAAAATGAAGAGGAAAACCAAGAGCTAAAAGACCAACAGCCGCTCCTAAAACCAATAATAAAGATAATAATATGAATTGATTCGGTTCTCCGACTCCCTCTGTTCCTCTCTGTTCCTCTCTGTTCCTCTCTGTTCCTCTCTGTTCCTCTCTGTTCCTCTCTGTTCCTCACCCTTCCTCACCCTTCCTCACCCTTCCTCTCCCTTCCTCTCCCTTCCTCTCCCTTCCTCTCCCTTCCTCTCCCTTCCTCTCCCTTCCTCTCCCTTCCTCTCCCTTCCTCTCCCTTCCTCTCCCTTC
>MU375986.1:109865-142073 GCA_022495235.1 Xylaria curta
CCTCCCTCTTCCTTTAATAAGTCCGTCGCTAGACATTTGAAAAGTTTACATAGCAGAGATAGAGTCTGGCTAATATCCTATTCTCAATTGCCTCCGTAGAAGATCGCACTCATTGTCATTATCATGCTTTATTAGGCCAATTTGAACAGATAATATTCTTCTGCCGAGAAATAGTGACGGACAGTCTAATCACTTCGTGCGGCTCTGATATACAGTGGCGAATCACAAGGTCTTCGATCCCGCTTACGATCCCCGTCCATGAGATCCGGCATTCGATGACTTGGGAGATCATCGTAATAATCGCTGATAAGTAGTGCCTCGGTGATCTGATAACCCGAGATTGGTGCTACACATTGTAGCAAGGATATAGAAGGGATATTTTTCTGATGATTCATAAAGAAATGACAATGCAGACCTCGACAACAATGGATCATTTCCCTCCACTTATCCTTGACCGACCCTGCACACACTGCCGAGTTCTCGAGCCCAAAGATTCTCAAGGGAGAATGCAGCATGACCAACATGGTAAACCCTACGTGGAATTTCGTCCAATAGCTATGTGTGGAGGCCCACGCATAGGCCAGCTAAAGCTCGGTTATTGGAGGAACGACGTCATTCCCAGTCTTCCAAAACTTGCTGCGACTGCACTCCAAGGTTGTGCATTTTGCAAAGTTCTTCGTGAGGATCTCATCTCTGCCCAGCTGTGGAATAAGCAAAGAACGAATACGACAAGATTGACCATCACTGAAGTCACGTATCACTTTCGTGAAATTGCACTTTACGTATACTTCACAATTCATTTCAGAGCTGGAAAGACTGAGCACTCACTACACTACAACCTTTATACGTATTCTTCTGGTATGAAATTCCTACTCATCCATGACCCCTTCAACACACACCCTCATGCAAGGAGAATGTGTGGTTTTCTGATTTGAATAATAGATCCCTGTGCGCAGTGGTTTAGACTTGTCAGCTATCCTGTGGTGAATGAGCGACTATCTACCCCTTCTTTGGACCGGATGAAAATACTTGTCGATCGTTCTCTGCAAGAAAGTCCAATTGAAGACGGTGTTCAAAAAGGCTTTCTGCCAACTCGCCTGTTAGACTTGGAATCTGACTGTACCTCAGGTTTGCGTTTGGTCACCACGAAGAACCCTGAAGTTGAAAGACTTGATCGCTTCAATCAAAGACATGCAGCATTAAGTTATTGTTGGGGTCCTGCATCTGAAGCAAAGTTGCAGCTTAAAACGACCCAGCTTACTTTGGACTCACATCTAGTGGGAATTCAATTAGACAAAGTGCCAAAAACGATTTCTGATGCCATCCGGGTATGTCGTTGCCTAAGTATCAGGTATCTCTGGGTAGACGCTCTATGCATTATTCAGGAAGATGAGGAAGACTGGAATAAGGAGTCATTCGAGATGTCGCAGATATATTCCAATTGCTTCCTCGCGTTGTGCGTTATCCAAGGAGATTCTTGCTCCAGTGGCTTCCTTGAACCGTTATATGCTCCGCCCACGTTGCAGATTAATTTCCAATCCCAATTGAAACGCTCTATTTCAGGATGTCTCTATCTTCGAATGCTTCTACCGCCCGATATAACCCTTCAAACACACGAACACCTTGTCGATCGTACCTACCTTGAGGAGGACTCCTTTCAGGCTGATCTTAGCAGGTCTGCTTGGTCCAAGAGGGGTTGGACATTCCAAGAAGATCAGCTCTCACCTCGAAAGCTCTATTTCGGGGAGCGGATGTTCTATATCAGTTCTGGAACGCTGCTTGAGGCTGCAGATGGCTCCAAGTTTCATAATCGGGGCTATTTGAAGATTGAGATTAGCCTTCGCGAGGCACTTAGTCGTTGGTATATCATAGTGGAAGAATATACGAAACGAAAGTTCTCTTCCGAATTAGATAGATTCCCAGCAATTGCTGCTCTCGCAAGATCTATTCGCGACCAATTTCCTGACCAGAAGTACCTGGCTGGTTTTTGGGAATCGGATCTACACAGAGGGCTTCTCTGGACCACCCTCGAATGTACGGAATGTCAAAGCTATTATTATAAGCTCCCTAGTTCAATATATATTGCGCCGTCCTGGAGCTGGGCATGCCGACCTTACACCGTAAAATGGATTCCGGACATAATAAGATTAGGTCGTGTAAAAATTTCATCGGAACTCGTACTCAACAACGCTGACATCCTGTCTGATCAAGCAAACCCATATGGTCGCGTATCGCGGGGCCGGCTCTCTATCCGTGGCAAAGTTTTTAAGCCCCCTGTTTGCGGAGGCGGACGAGTCGGAGTCAGCTTGAATAGCTTGAATACCCGAGTTTTATACTTAGGCATGAGTTTCATATACATCCTACGGTCAGAAAAAAACGAATACATCGCTCACATACATCTTGACTGGGACTACCATTCTCGTCACAATGACGAAGGATTTCCTCGAGGGCCGATAGACCAGTTATCATTATTACTCGTTTCAACAACTTACCCCGATCATTGGCCAAGAATTCGAACTTTTGATCTAGCTGATCAGGATGTAATGCTTGGCATACTCATTAGACCTGTGTCTGGAATAGAAAATGAATACGAAAAGTTGGGAATTTGGTACGCCGAGAGAGACCTTTGTGGGGAAAGGTTGTGGGAAAATGTCTCTATGCAAGAATTGATACTCGTTTAGCTTTTGCAGGCATAAGCAGTGGACGGTTATATGTTAGGCTAGGAATAGGAAATCACTCTACATCAGTAGTTTCGGCAAACAAGGGATCTTTTAGACTTAGACGTTGTTTTTAACCAATCTTATTTAATGAAACAAGATAAAGTGAGCTTTAGATTAATATTATCTCCTAGTCGTTTACTACATGTAACAAGTATGGAAATAAGTATATATCTAATTTAATAGGTATTGTTAGAAAGCTTTACCATTCCTGAATACGTATTAGCAACAACAATTAAGTATGAGGGAAAGTAAAGCTTGAAAATTTCTAACGGTGATCCTTAAAGTATAAATCTTCTCTGTAAAAATCTTATTAGTCCATACGGACTCTACAACGAGCTGATCAGTTAAACTCTAAAGAAAGCATCAACTATAACGTATTCACACTAAGTTTAACTGTATAAGTAGCTAAACATATGGTTACGCACTGTAATAATAAACATAGTTAGTGACGGCTACTATATCTACGAGGTCTATATAACACAGCCTAACAAAGAGTATAGAGTATATAATAGTAACTTAAGCCACATCTATTTACAAAAATATATATGCCGATAACCTCAAATTAAAATACGCATCATTTTAAATTTCATCGTATTTAAAATAATAAGCTGTAGCTATTAATGGTAACTAAAGCTTTCAATTTTGGTAATAGTTTGCCTGGCGCTACAGAGTACTTATGAAGAATAAAGCTTTCGAAAGCCTTGATGTTAAAGTTATGGATGCCATGCTGAGCGGTTCACTATGTAAGAGAGAGCGGACGGTCCCCGAATTTTCTAGAGGCTATGACCGCATACGGCGGAGTACGGCACTGATACAGATTATATCATGATAGAGAATATTATCCGTCGAGATTTAGAGGCTGGCGCGTGGGAGCTAACCAAGTTACCAGCCATTCAACATGTTTGTGGCAAGCAGTGTTGGTTAAGGGCTCTTTTATAGTTTCAAAGCGGGAACGAATATTTAGAGAGATGCGATTATTTGCGATCAAATCTCAATGTCGCCAGATAAGGGCGGTTAATACTAATGAGGTCTGCGGGCTTCATGATTCGAACTTCTAGTTACCCTACCTCGGAGGTTAAATACCGGGCTAGGTTGACGATTTGTCACTGACAATGTAGTACGATATTCTACTATGATATACTCCTGTCTTCTGACAGCTTATTAGAATAGACTAAAGGCATCTGGATATGATCAGCCTTGTGAGAGGGGGGGTAAGATTAATGAGAATGGTCTTTAATCACACGTGGTCCCATATATACGCTTTGACTTCGAGCATATATCACATCGCCCCTTCTATCCACTGAGTAGTGACAGTACTAATCAAGTTCAAACGTCCTCGCAGGATGCGTTAATATCTGGTACCCCTTACGGAGGCTACAGCATAAGTGGAAGAGGGTGGACTTCGACGGGCCTGGCCCAAAATCCCGATTCTTTTCCGACTATCAGTACAGCTTCAGCCTTACGGACTGTCCATCTGAGGGTCGGCTCAAGATCTAGCGCTATACGGCTTACCTGATCATACATTGGGGGCAGGTCTGGACGATTTACTATGCAGTTTTTGTCAGCTGACTTTATATAAGCAACCAAACTCAACGGCGCCATGGGTCAGTGAGCACTCTGATGAAACCTTAACTCGTGTTCTTATATTCTTAGTAGACTATCTACCGAAGGCATAGTACATTAAGCTAGGTAGCTTAATATTAAGTTAGGCTGTAAATGATTCTCATACAGTTAATATATATAGCATTTATGTAGTCAGGTTTATATTTGATGCTTTGTGAAATACGTTTAAAATAGGAGAAATTAGTCAGGACTTCCGTACGCCTACTATATTAAAGGGGCTCTAAAGTATTACTTTCAACTGGAGAAAGCTGAGCTCCTTCTTACTAGGAGCTTTAACAGTGGGCATTTGTTGGTGCTGCTTTTCTCCAATCATAGCGTTCTCATAATCTCAAAACTCATGCCCTTCTAATAAAGAGCAACATGCTTCACTAATGCAAGGGTGTGACGAATAGAAATGCATTCTGTAGCAGATTCATGTTGCTTCTATGTCATCATTATCGTGTCCGAACGCACTTCAGGGTCTTGTATACTAACTGCAGTTAGCGAAACCCACGAGACTGCTGAGTCATGCGTCTGCAGGCTCTATTTTCTCTGAGATAATTAGTTCGAACAGAAAAAAAATCCTAAATGTCTCTTCCAGTCTCCGAAGCATATAATTCGACCACATAGATTAAAATGATACGAATATTCCCGCAGCGAACAGAGTCTCGTCGGATAAGAAATAATGGACAATAGCACACAAGCATGGCTCGCTCAACGTTCCCCGGGTTAGTCTATCCCATGCGCTAGCGTGCTGGGCTAGGCTTATCCAGTGGTGGTGAAATAACGTATCATGCGTTCGCTATCACTGCGCTATTTCGTAGTTTGGCGGTGTATGTTCTAGCCTCCTATAATGTCCTATAATGCCTTTTCCTCATCGGTTCTCAGAAAGGCGAGCCAATGGAACATAATGAAGGAACTGTAAGAAGGTCGGATGTGCAACAACAAGCGATCGCAAAAACACGCGGCTGGTCGCCAGTGGAAAGCCTTGCAATGTAGATACGCGATGCAAGACGACTGGTCGAGCCCTTAAATGGTGAAATTGATTATTCGTTCGAGGGTATCCTCACGGATGTACGAGCGTGTAAGTGCCGTGTTCGCTAACAAGCTCTCTCTACTCAGAGTCTCGAAAGGGGTAGCGTAAGTGGCCTGCGCTGTGACTATGGGCCATCGACTAGCGTAGTTAGAAATCGACTTGCTGGCGGTGAGTATTAGTTAGAAGAAATGGATAACATCAAGTAAGTCGACCAACAGAGAAGCCAGCGGCAAGCGCAGTAATATAGCAGGGTTCTGGGATTGGCAGGGCCGGGATCTTGTCGGGATCTCGGTTGGCTGTTGCACCGACGTCATCCCGCATGTCGTTTCGTAGGGGTATACTTACTTATTTCGGATTCGGAAGTATTTAGTTAGATAATTAGATAATTGATGCCTCCGCAACGCATGACGAATTATTGTTTCATTATTCATTTATTGAGATGTTAATACATGCCCGTCACCTTTACCTTTGATCGGGACAAATTACCAGTTGTTAGGAGGGGATTGCTATGAGTTCGTTCAATTCGTTCAGTTCGCGCCGCTCTGCAGCCCAATCCAACCTGAAGTACACACACTTATACCACTTACACACACACACTTAAGCTCGGCTGTGGTGAGACGAGGCAGCGTCGCATTCCATCGTCACATCCGGAGGCGGAGTAACCATGACCACATCCCCTTCAAAATACCCAAAAGCTGCCCAAGGTTGACATCCGGTTGTCAGTCCATGAACACCGCAAATCTGCCCTGAGCGCCAACCAGGATTCCCCTGGATAACATAGTCCACCTTAGCTTCTAGCCAGGTATATGTTATGCTAAGAGACACCACATGATGGAACTTTCTGTTGACCCAGCCTGATACGATAAATGTAGATACGTCTGACATCCTACGAATCCCAATGTCAACCTCAAACGTACAACGCCTACCAGTCATTACATAGTCCCTAGTTTAGAGGACCCTTAGATTCTTTTCATTGGCATGCAATCTGATTGGCTCGTCCGTGTGCGTGCGCGTGCGTGTGTAAGTGGTCTATATCGCGTTTGGTTCAAGCTCCTCACGCGCTACCAACTGAGCTATGGATGGTGGGAGACATCCGGGCCTAAATGAGCTGCCCAATTGGAATTTCCGAACATCGTCTGGCTGAGTATGCCCAGTCATGTTGTTCGTGTTTGCGGGGTCTATCAACACCGCTAACTGAGAACTTTCAATTTCTACAAGAAGATGGAAAAAGACAAAAGGAAATGGAAATTACCCAGATCAAGGGTCCAGACATAGTCGAAAAGCTAGTTGCTACACAAGCAAGTTAGTCGACGGATGGCCGCGTTACGCTCGTGCCGGGGTCAGTCGAGCATCGGGAATTGACCAAAGGTGCGGGTCATCTGCCCAATAGACAATTCATCCTGGTGATGCGAGCGGGTCATACTGGTTTTGGTGTTTCGCATAATACGGCTTTTCAGGCCACGCAGCACAGGCATACAGGGTCCCCCCGGCCCACTATGCAGCTCAGCAGCCCGCTAGAACCACCAAGAGGAGCCAAGTATAGTGGCCAAGCCAGGCCAAGAAGCCCCACTGCAGCCATGCCCCTGCCGGCCTCTAACACTTTCGGTGCAACTAGTTGTTGGTACACCCCCGCTCTGTCGTCATCACCTGTCTACACCACCACCAATGTCGTACCCCCTCCCTGTCGGGGAGCACACACATCTTGCTTAGGATATCTATCTCTGGCAGCCATCTTGAACCCGATCTACCCCTCCCCCCGTTTCTGGTCAAACTTAGATCTAACTTCATTGCTGTCTGTTTGACATATTTATATATATATACATACATATAGATATCTATTATCTATCTGTTATCTGTATATACAGCCACATTCATTCATTCGTTGGTCGCATCGCTGCTCGAGATTGATTGGAAATGTCGCGCCGACGATCTGACGACGAAGATCTGGCCTACGGCGAACGGTGGGACCATAATCGCTTGGCCTACGAGAGAGATCGCTTCGAGGAGCGCGACCGTTTCTTCACCCGTGCACCTCCCCGTGAGAGAGTGCGTGAGGCCTCGGTCGACGAACGCTTCGTCGAGCGTCGCGCTCCACGGCCCTGGGAAGAAGACTCTGTCCGTGAAAGGAAGTTTCATGATGGGGCTTTACAACGTCGTCGCTCTCCTCCTCCCGACTTGGAGAGAAGCATATACCTCGAAAAGGAACGGGACCGCGAGTATCGCAACCCTTCGCCACCTCGTCGCCCGGGCTTTTTGCGGCGGCAGTCGTCTCTAGATACTTTCGATCGACGGCCAGCACAACGCATGTACGACCGCGACCGTGAGCGCGAACGCGACCACGACGACTACGGGCCTCCGTCTCGCCGCAGGGAATACCGCCCCGACCCATACGAGCCTATCCCTCTCCCCCGCTCTCGTGCTCTGCCCCCGCCGCGCATGTATGCAGAGCACGATTTCGAAGAGATCAAGGTCACAGAACCCTCACGCTATGGCGATGATGACTTCCACCCATACCCTGAACACGTCATGGAAAGGGAGATTGTACGGACCAAGAAGCACAGGGATCGAAGCGCGTCGCGGACCAGCAGAACGACGTCACGTCGTAGCCGCTCGCGCCGGGCCAGCTCACGCTCTTCGTCGACTTCCTCTAGCAGTGACACCGGCGGCACCGCCATTACTGCCAAGAGCGAATACCCTAAGAAGGGGAAGACCAGGATCCCGCTTCGTCTCATCAATATAAGGGCTGTTGTAGAACTTCAGTACCCATACGTGATAGAAGTATGTCAAGCCACAAAACCTTCGCTTTTCTACTAAGCCATCAAAGACCCGGCTTTACTAACATGACATAGGAGAATACTGTCATCATTCAAAAGGCATTGGGGCAAAAGAACATTGACGACTTGCTAAGACTCAGTGAGGAATACAAGAAGGCCGATGCCGAACTGACAGCCACCCGCTCAATCCCCGGCACCCTAATCGAAGAACGCAGGGAAGAGGTCTTCACGATCCCTCCGCCTGCACCGCCCACGCTCATCAGGGCACCACCACCGCCTCCTCCAGTCGAGTTCGTCAAGGAGACCATGGTCCGCGAGATCTCGCCGAGCCGTAGCCACTATACCACCACTAGTCACGGCACATCACGAACACCAGTCGTCATCGACGCAGGGCCGCGCGAAGTGAGCGACAACGTCATGGTCGGACCTCTGGCCCTAGTAGGCGACAGACGCGTCGAACATCACCACCATCACGCCCATCACAGCCACAGCCACAGCCGAGAGCGGGATCTCGTCCGCGCCGAGCGCCTGCCTACCGGCGAGCTTGTCTTGTACGAGGAGGAGATTGAGAGGATCGAGGAGCCGAGGCGCGGGGTGCGAATCGAGAAGGACAAAAAAGGTAGGATGTCCATCAGCGTGCCCAAGTATCGCAAGTGAAGGTGCGCGCTACCTAACTACTCTTCGCGGGTTCTCCGCCCAGTCCTTGTTGTATACGATTTGGCTAACGAGTTTTTTTTTTTATATAGGTCCGCCTCCTAAGTTGATGAGGGCTATGCTAGCCACCCTCACATAAGTCTCATGAGATAACGGCGTGATTCTAAAACATTGCTCGAAACGCGGCTCACTCAAGCGCCACGTGAGATTACGGCAGAAAATGGAAGCTGCTCAATTCAGTTTTCCTATATATAACTACCTACCAAGTATTAAGGATATATACGAAAGCGGTATTATAGCCGCATTATTATTCAACCTCTGAAGAAAGAATATAATGAGGATTATTTATGAGTAGCGGTGGCGTATACGGATATGGCCCAACAAATTAGTCAGTCTGAAGGAAAGATGATATAACGTCGTTACGATTCCACTTTCTTTCTTCTATGTATATAGCGTGTCTGGGGAGTACTTACTTCAAATATATATGGCTATTTGCATAAAGATTCTTCAGGTTACTTACTCCTGTGCATTATGGTTTGCTTTCTGGTCTACGCAAGTTGCTCCTCTCGCTCTCTACGTTTTCTTGTGGTGATGAGGATTTTGTTATTCGTGAAGTTGAAATACCGAGGGGAACTAATAATGGAGGTGACGAATCTACGTCTTAGTACTATATAGGATCCCCGAAAGGACGCACAGATTAAAAGAGCTCGTCCTCTCCTTTACATCTGTGGCCTCATTCTATTATACTACTATTTTTCCAAAAAAAAAAAAAAAAAAAAAAAAAAACCCTTAAATTTCAACCACAGCCGCATCCTGTTCGCAGGCCTAAAATCAAGCCTACCTATCTTCGGATCCAATGTTCGTGTTCAGTATGATTCAACCACGAGAAGATTGAGTCAATATACGCATATTAATCTTTTTCTTGTAAGCTATTTAGGTTTGCTCGTTGCTGCTCTATAACTACGCGGTAGGCAGTCATGAGCTAACGCTGCTTGTGTAAACATTTTTAGTAGTTGATCGTTGGACCCAACGTGCGTCAGCCCTCTCTCTCTCCTGGGTCTCGACCGATAATAATTTCCATCTCAATATAATCCGTTTCAATACCGTAGACCATCACGTACGACCATAGCCTCTGGAAAACTCGGGATCCCGTCCGCTCTCCCATAGATAAGCCAGAGAGCGCCAGATTAGTAGTTGGGTCGGTGACGACCAGCGAATCCCTGGTGTTGTACGTACATTTTGCCCCCTTTTTTCCTTAACTCTTACTCTGTTCTTCGTCTGTAAGTAACATTTTTATCTAATCAACAGTGTGCTGGTGTGCCTAGTTGTAGTACTCACTGATGCTTGTTGACTACCTCAAAACTGGGTACTATATTCAGTATATTTGGTCTGTGCCCATCGACATTCTTTAATGTCTAGATGTTGCCCACAAAGAAGCAATCCTGCAGGAGTGTCGAAACTTATCGATCCTCAACAGGAATCACGGCATCCCCGACCAGCGAACACATCAAAGCACAAGTACCCCAAGCAAGCATCGTAATTACCCAGAAACTGCGAGCCGATGACGTGACGAACGAGCGCGAGTAGCCTTTGCTTTTCTTTTTAAGCAAAGCCGAGGTAACGCAAACCATTGATTTTGCATATAAACGTTAAGAACGACGAGCAACATAAAATCTTATATGGGTTGGATATGGTACGTCGAGACTGATCTCACAATTGGAAGGATTAGCGCTTCACGGGTTCTAATGGGGACCCGGAGCTAGTATAGAAAGACAAGCCACTTCACATACAAATATTAAAGCGTTGATAAAATAGAACATTTACTATGGAAGCGTCTGCTGACCTAATTATTATGGCGGTGCGACAACCCCGCCTTCCTCTTGGAGCCGTCGTGTTTCGTTTTGCTGTCGGTGGACAAGCGCCAAGAAACAGTAAGCCCGCCGCAGTTAGATGGATTGCTCTTCTACACAAGTTCTGGAGGATGCGTAGAAGGATTTCTGACTCGCTCTCTTCCAAATCCGATGCTAGTCGCAGTAGCCATTCGACCAACCAGATGATCCAATTCTGATCTGACTTACGAAAATAGGTATTCGGCCAGCCACATGTTCAAGTCCCGATCTGACTAACAAAAAATAGGTAGTTGACCACCTCGTTGCAGGTCTCACATATATACGTGTCTGGGGGATGAAACAGCCCAAGAACATCTTTGGAATTGAGATGAGAAATAAGTGTACAGATGGTGTAGAGCCAATGGCGCTGATTCGAGTTGGCGGCTGACAGGTGCAGGGTGATAGTAATAGTCGCGAGATCCTCTCCACGGAATGACTGTGCTTTCAAAATAGAGTGGCATTGTTCCCGACATAATGGGTAGACAGGGGCAGGCATCCAGATATCTGGTATCGAGAGATATATGTAGGGTTCATCCACTGTCCTGTGACAGCAAACAACTGCCCCTTGTATCTCGACGAACTGTAGCCGTGATCTACTAGCCAAAGATTGAACCATCAAGATGTCGAAAAACATACACGGAATCTCCGTAGTCGAGACCAATTATGGCTCTTCTTCTACTCACACACTCACGCCTTGCCCTACAGGCGAGGGCGACGTCGAGAAGGGCTTCGGAAGGGGAGGAACCACCGTATCAATGCCGTCCGAGTTATTCGAAAAGGTAGTGCACTCCAGTCCTAGCACTGCACAACCATCAGATTGTATTTACTGACTCGACTTTTCAAGCTCTATTTGACACCCAAGGCCTCGAACGCCGGCAACCATACCCGAGGTTTCGCTAACCCGACGCCTCTTGGCTTTATTGGTTTCGTTATATCGACGTTTACTTTCTCTATGGTCCTGCGTATGTGCCACTCGCATCACTGTCTCTAGATTCATCGGACCAACTTGGCTGACATCGAGCGTGATATTAGTGGGATTTGGCGGAGCCAGCGGGTTGTCTCCCGTCGTCGGCATCTTTCTCTTCACTGGTCCCGTCCTATTGTTCGTCGCCATGATCTTTGAGTGGATCATGGGCAACTTCTTCCCCAGTAAGTTGGGCCGCTTGACAATACAATGTTTCGACGAATAGTTGCACGCAGATAAGCTAACCTATCGAGAAAGTGATGATTATGGGTCTATTCACTGTCTTCTGGCTATCGTTCGGTTTGCTCAATCTTCCTACACTTGAGCTCGGCTTGCCCTTCGCAACTCCCAACGGCAAGTATTCCGAAGTCCATCGCCAGCACATGCCACTGCTTGGCCTTGACAGCCTTTGGTTCTTCTTGTTTGGCGGTATAATAACATGAATCTCCACAGATCCAACCGGTCTCTCCTCACAAGGATACAATGCGGCAATTGCGTTGTACCTGCTCGTCTGGTAGGAATCAATTCGTCCTGCTCCTGGTCATGCGACTAACATACCGTATAGGGGATTTGCTCTGTTCACCTTCTTCGTTTTCACGATCAGGGTCAACTTTGTATTCGCGGCGCTGTTCTTCATAGTCAGCATCGGCGCTTGGCTATTGAGTGCTGCCTGTATGCCACGCCCCTGTTTACCTTTTCGTCATGGGAAGCCAAGCGATCCCTAACAGTTTTTGCAGATTTCAAGGTATCCAATGGGGATTACGCAGGTGCGATGCTCTGCCAGAAGGTAAGACGAATTCCAATACGCCGTTTGTTCATGGAGGCTAATATATCGAAGGCCGGAGCATCGCTGTTGTTCGTCGACGGAATCTTGGGATGGTATGCGTGTTTCGCCATAATGGCTGCAGAGATGCGCCTGCCACTGAACCTGCCATTCGGCGACCTCAGCCGTTTCTGGTCCACGAACAATGCTGAAACTAAGTCCGAATGATCAACACAATCAAGAATTGGCTAAAGCAACCAAACCGTCGCCAAATTTCAACGACACTGTGTGCTTGATCCAGCATTCGTTTGTTCTCGTACTCTTCGGAGCCTAGTGTCACACGTATTGATGGAGAAACCCTCGAAACGGGGCTTGGGCTTCCGCTCTCACAGAACACTGCGCAAAAATGATCCAAGCATCTTCGTTTTTGAGGTTGGATTCATCGCAAAACCTAAGACCCAGCCCCTTTCTTTCCAGCGGACGGGCTCCTATCCTTTATGTCTGAATAGCCTCGTCTAGAGTTGCCGACTCCTTCACAGACTATTGCCGTATTCTGTTGCCGACTGTCTAGGATTGGAACAACTCAAGTAGTTTGCTCTCGTATTCGATTAGCTACATAATATTGGGTGTGCCAACTTGTGAGAATCGGGCGCGCCGTCCTGTTGGGTACGCGTATCTCCAACCCTTGGGTTCGTGTGACAGCAAGTACCATGGACGGACTCATGTGGATAGCGTTTAAGGAGGAAGAAAAGTAAATGGGAAAAGTTGTGTCTAGAGAATTGAAAGAGATTTACCGAAGAGCATAGAATGAGAGGGGGTATAGACTAGGTGCGCCTGAGATAACGAGTGTACAATTCCTCACACAGTAAAAGTGCGAAGCGCCCTGCTCTGTTGGCTAGCTCCTTCTTCGACCGGGTGCTTCAAGTCACGGCGGGGCCGACACCAACTGCTCCGTCTTCTTTTAAAACGGTTTTCTGGAGTGGGGCTAGAGCGCCGAGGCCAAAACGGAGCAGCGGGAGGCTAACGGGCACCGGGCCGACTACTTGTGTATAGTAGATGGGTTCACTCCAGCCCTATGAGGACTATAATTTACCTAGGCCATCTAGCTGTGACTAAAGTAAATGGGCTACAATGGCACAACAACGGAAGCTTTTATAACTGTCAATAGGATTGGAGATACATGCAAACAAGTGTTCAAACGGTAGGTAAGTTTATGGTAATTGAAAGAAGAAGAGAAGGAGCCTTGCGCTCCGGAAACATGGTAATACTTATATATACATGAATATAAGATAGTAGGGACCATCATCCCTTATTAAAAAAAAAACTCACTCTAAATATCACAGCATACGCTCATAATTTTAACTCAATACTGACAGCTCGATCTCCATACATCTCCCTCTCCGCCTATTCATACCCGTCCCAAAGCTGAAATCGAGTTACAACATACCCATTGCAAGCCGTCCCAATATCGTACCAGCGAACACCTTCGTCTTCCTCCCGATTCGGAGGTACCTGTCTGAGTAATCGATGAATGGTAACGAAGTTGTTGGACTGATCGTCAATGACTGCGGCCTGGTTACCGAAGCTTTTATCTCCGGCACAGTGCACAGCAATTGCATTACCCTGACTATCGATAACAGGACTCCCAGAGTTCCCTGTGAACATTAATAAGCTTAGCGAAACAAAAAGACGTTCCTGGCTTTTCGGACGCACCTCCATATGTATCAACTACATGAACAAGCATGTTATCCCGCGAATCCTTCTTCTTTACCGTTGGATCATACCAGGCTTTACCCTCAGCCATGTACATTTTCCCGTCTTCCATGTCACCAGGATACCCAGCGACCTTGATAGATAGCTGGTCAACCCCAGCTGGGGCCGGTATACATGGAATCGGGGATGCTTTCCTGAAGGGCTTGTTGAGTTTAATAAATGCAAGATCATGCTTCTCTTCAAAAGCTTTGTACCACCGCCAATGGGCCGCAGCGAATACCCCTTTTCGAGACTCAGAAGTCATGTTGGGTAGTCCATATCCACTCGTGACAACCACGCTGGTAAGACATCCGTGGTTCTCGTTGAAGACGCAATGACCTGAGGTAGCAACAATATGATGGCTTACCAGCCATCCGGTGGCTCTGGCATCAACCGGCCCAGAAGGCGTCTGAAAATGGAGAGAGAGAGCCACAATCCCTGAAAAAATTAGCACTATCTCCTAGTAAAGCAGGAGTCTAACGACAAACCTTTCAGCCATTTGTTACCCCTAAGGTGTCTTTTCGTAACCTGAGACCTTGGATATCTGCCAAAGGTGACCTCATTGGCGCCAGTGCCGTTTGAGTAGTAATCCAGATTAGTTAAGGATAATTCTCGAGCTCGGTCTTGGATGGAAGACTCCAACTCCCAGGCAGCAATTTCTGGAAGGTCACGGATGACAGCTGAGGGGGGATCACAGGCGGCATCGAGTACCTTCATACTCGGCCCAATTATTTGGGCGAGGGTGGAGCCCAATTTTGCAAGCTGAACGTCAAAGTTTCGTAGTATATGGTCCCTGCGTTCTTTTAATTGATGAGTTGTTGTCATGAAACACTGGCTTTGAAGGAAAGGCTTCGCTTGGATAGTGTCCCAAATAATCCGGGAATGATTCCCTTGGCTTATGGTGATGTCGAAATCACTACTGATTTCCTTCCAGGTGATAAGCTTGTCCTCATGTGTTGTACCCGACTATACTGGTTGTTAGAGCTTAGTTTCAGGCTTGGGAGCATTGTGAATCATACATTAATCCGAAGGCGTACTTTTGTGCCCTGCCATATCTCCTTGATGAGGCTGTAGATAGCGTCAATTGGCGGTTTGAGACGGCTGCATATTTTTTCATTCTCTGTCTTGGGAGTGATATTTGACAGAAATAATATAGCAGCTCCTAGTAGTACTTGGTACATTCTAAAGTGGAACCAGAGTTGTTGTCCAAACGGATGGGGGTATCGGGTTCGCAGAGCGGACAAGACGCCTAATTTATTCGAAGGGTGATGAAAATGTTAGCATTAATACGCCTCAAGGCCTCCCCATAGTAACACGTAGTTAAACTTACTAATAGAAGACGTCTGTTTATTGTAACAGGTTCTCTCCTTCGAATGTTTCTCAATGACGGCGCTGTTGCTGTGGGTTATATCCCGTGCCGACATGGTAGATATTTCAAGGTTGATAGTCGAGGTTGGTAACAGTTAAGATAGTAACAGTAGATGTTGGTAACAGTTGATCTTGGTGGTAACAGTCGAGGTGGGCGATAGTTAGTTATACTTAGAGTAAGCGATTTAAGATTGAAGTATAATGAGAATCGAAGTTAGCAATAGCCAGAGTCAGCGATTTAAGATTGAAACGTGATGAAAGTGGTGTTATATATACCCGAGGAAGAAGGCGGCGGCTTGGAGGTATTCCTTTCTTGCATGATCATGGAGGCGTGTTTATGTAGGCTTACCAGGTGTCGGGGTAGATTCTTATTACCTACCCGCATGCTGGAGCGTAGACTTTAGGTAGATCACACTGTTTAAAAGTCTGGCAGCTTGCTATGCATTGTAGTAAAATGTTATAGAAAAGACGGTGCTATTTTGTTACGTTTTAATATTAAGCCTAAACATTTAAATTTTTAGAAAGTTGTGTATGTAATTATTTTAACTTTGATAGAATGTTTTGATAAAACAAAATATATACCTGTCACGGCTAGCAGACTTGCTCGACGAAATCCCATCGCCCGCCCCGGCTTTCATATCCACTCTCTTGCCGCTATTTGATCTTTAAAGCGCAGCGCGCCAGACCAGTGATCGTAAAAGTACCTAAGTCTCGGTACGGGCTTGCTCAAGACTTTCTCCACAACCAATACCACCTTGGTGATGCAGGTGGTGGGTGACTTCGTCACCTGTAATCAGTGGGCTCTGCCCTCACATACGTGTATTATATCTACGTCGATTATTACAACACTAGAGCAAATCCACGATAGGAAATGTCAGAATCTTCAAGGCCATGCCATCGTAAACTGAATCTTCTAAGATAAGGATGACGTCACGAATAGTAGCAGTAATAAAAGAGAACCCGGAAAGTAAGCGGCTCATGGGAGAGCCATTCTTCACGCCTAAAAACAGAGCAATATGATCAGCTAAGGGTACATCCAAAATTTCAACGAAGGGTTACTTATTTTTTTATAAATAAAACTGAAGAAGTACTTAATGCTATAATAACGTTTTAAAAACACTGCAGCTTTAAATTAACAAGCATAATTATAAAAAGGTATAAAAAATAGCAAGCTGCGTTACGAAAGGCCGACTGGGGCAAGGACCGGACCGTGGGCGGCGGCCGAGTTCTCGGAAGTCCAACCCTCTTGGCCGGAGCCTCTCTGGGTCGTCTGAATTTGGAGTAATCGTGTACGGATCCGTACTTGTGGTATATTATCTACAGCTAAAAAGTGGGTAGCCCTCAGCTGAAATTTTGGACGTACCCTTAGTTAATCTATATAATCCTAAAAACAACCTTGACATGGTAGAGGTTAGCTAGGAAGTGAGCATTGACCTCTTCTTTCGGAGATTGTAGGAAGGTACGACGGACAGTGTTCACAAGGAACCCCGCACAGGTGGCTCATATCAATTACCTCCATTACCTCTACAACATCAATACCCACAATCAAGCTTTACAAGATCTGAGGTATTACAGGTCCCGAGTCTGTCAATTTGTAATCACTAGTCGCGAATGGACCCATCGGAGCAGTTAGAGCGCTCCTGCTTAAATTCGAATATAACCTCATTATGAAGCAGTCATCATCTTCATATAATCTTCATATCACCTAGTTGCGCAAAGTACATGCGTAGCCATGCCCTATTATCTCAACTCATCGCACCCATCAAGAAATGGTGATCTTGAAGACCAACGCCTGGCTGTCGAGATTAAAGCCGCTCTCATCGGCATATGGTAGCTTGCCACTGTTCATATACCCATCTTGCGTGATGAAGTCGTTGTCGCTCAGGCTAAAGAGGAAGTACTCGCCGTTGGGAACTATCGGATTGACTGGGACCAACCCCAGTGACTCCCACTTTTCGTTCTATATCTGCCGTTAGTTATGAAACCAAAAACGGCCGAATGAATAGAATAAATTACCAGCAACCCAGAATCCGTAGCTCCGCCGTTATGTACTTTAAATCGATTAAGTTGTGCATTGACATTAAAATCCAGAAAGCTACAGTATTTCGCAGTCGTGATATTCGCCTTGAGAGAGCCAGTATCGGCGTCAGCAACGACGCATGTTGTGTTCGTGCAGTCGTAGGCGCCCTTAATATTGGTAGCACCTGAAATATCGAAGACGTCGACCTGACGGTATACGGACTCGGTAACATCCTGACCGTTCCCAGCACCAGAGTCACGAGACAATACGAAGAACTGCCCATTCTCAAGAGCGAGAATCTCGGATTGAGCTGCGGCCTTGGGGTTCTTGCTCGGTTTTGCCGTCGGATCTACGTATAGCGGCAAGGGCACAATCCATTCTCCTGAGTAAACCGGCGCCAGTCTGTTCCTAATATCGTATTTAAGGAAGCGGGTATATCGCTGTGTTTGCTTGTTGAGACCCTGTAGAAGTTTAGTCTAATAGTATAGCAGGGCATATGCGCATGTGCGCAAATGCTGGTTATGTAAACTCAACGTACACCTTCTTGGACAGTTGCAGCTTGTAGCAGAACGTACAATGACTTGCCATCCGCAGAGACAGTCAGACCTTCGAATCCTATTATTACATGGTTTTTAGCAACACGTTCCTGAGTGTTTGAAGCGTTTCGTAGCCGTACCATGGTTGTTGTCCCGGCCGGTATCGGGATCCGCAGGCGTAACATCATCACCAGCACCATTATCATCGTAGCGAGGAGGGCTATCGGCCGAGAATGAATCAGTGCCATTTCTCTTTGGCACAATTGACTCAGGAGGGCGGATGGCGGTGAGCATCTTTCCTTTGGGGCTGAAAAGATCTGGAACATTCATAGTGAGAAACTACTCTTCACTCTGCACGAATGATCGACTAACAGATATATGGCCCATATTCGTCGGAGACCCAGAACGTCCCATCGTCATTCACACTTTCGCGACATAAGTAAGTAAATTTCTTTCCAGACAAACTTTGAATTACTTACTAAAGTCCTTCAGGGTCTATTGGGATCCGCTTTCCGCCTGGCCCATCGCCGCCGAACCCGTCTCCCTCGTATGTAGCCACGGGCAAGTGAGGGAAACCGGCGTATGAAAGATATCCCTGTGCGTCGCCGTCTAGACCAGTGCAAGGGGTGCCATCCGGTCCCGAAAATTTAATCGTATCTATATACTGGAGTTGTAGATTCGGACCTGACGGCTTGGAAATAGTCGCCTGAGGTTGAGGCGTGAATAATATTTTGAATTTGTGAACCCGGGGATTGAAATTCAGAGTTCCCTCTGTATTCCTACTTTCATGTTAATACGACCATTGCAAATAGAACCGACAATTATCGATAGCGCCGTCTAAGCAGCAATATGTGTAGAGGTGGTCGTTGAGGGGCATGCTCTCAGCAATTCCCTCTAATCAATACACGCGAGTGACAGCTTCGATATAACGTCCCAACAGCAGTAAGGCAGATTGCGGGACTATAACTTACCAACCTCTGTCAGGAAGTGACCATAGAATGCCTGTATAGCTCCCGTTCCAATGCTTCTCCCACCTGCTCCGGTCAAGATGCAGGGACGAACCCAGTCCACCTAGTGTGTCACCAAATTTGTCAACTGCATTCGAAGGTACGAAACCATAGCCAGCGAGCTCATCGTATACATAGCTATGGCCATTACATGCTGTGCTATTTACGCCCGTGACTCGGCTTTCAAGGGCAGCGCCAGAAGTGTAGGCAACGAGAGTTGCGGCGAGGAGTGCTCGTGCCATTTTCTCGAATAGGCTTGCTAATGGGAGCTGGTGAGGGAAGAGAGCATCCGTAAGCCGATCCGGAAAAGAGAATTATAGTAGCATTGACCTCACATGGTTATAAAGAGACTACTTCTTAATCCCAACCTGCCGGTTCTTGCCGGCCGAGGTGCATCGTATGGGGTACAGTAAGGCAGGGGTCTACGTATTCCATTGATGCGAATAGCATATATGCGCTTACACCTTGCCTCCGCTTCAGCAAGCTATTATCAATAAAGGCGCAACAAAAGAAGTAGGTCGCATCCGTTGTGCAGGTAAATGACATAGGGAACAGGGACATTGAGAGCTAATGCTATTCCATTCTTGTCTGGGCAAGCAGCTATCCCTAGCACGTTGCATGTAGATCAAATCTTATTCGTCGAAGCTCATCGCAAGGAAGCACGTGGGGTATTGCTGTTTTTCAACAACGATGTAACAATACCGAACAACGCTATTTAACTATCATATGCAGGAAAAGCACCGAGCTTTCTTGCTGCCTTTTTATCTTAGTCTGCCCGCGATAGAAGGTTAGAAAGAATAATGTAGACAGCATCTAGATCATAGATTATTAGGAGACTCGAAAGCGTATAGGTCAATTTAGCGCAGAACCCCTGCATGTACAGACTAACTACCGCCTAAATTTTCCAAGGGTTATTTTTAGGGTACTACAACTACCAAGATATGCAGAGATTGCCAGCCATCTCGGCGACCGAATCATGTGCTAGAGCGACTCCGATTATGTGTATTCAAGGTTCCCTATGAGTCCGAGCCGGTAAGGCCTGTTTGGATTGGTGGAGCATTCTTTCCAACTCTGCCGAGTGCCGGTATCCAAGCTCTATTATGGAGCCATTGGCCCACTAATTTTTGGTACGCAATAGTTTTCAAGTGTGCAGCACGTGTAGCTTCTTCGGAGATGTAGAATGAAGTTTGAAAATGGTCTATAATTTCCAATGTCAGCCAGAGTTTTCAAAGGCGGCAAATTTACTGCCGGATTTCCTTACCAAACCCGTGAGCTTCATCAGGTACCAAGAGCCAGTGCACACTCTTTTCGCCGCTTACATCAACCTGCTCAAATGCAAATCTCTCATCGTCGAAGATGAGCGATTCGCTATCACGTGCGGGTTTTTCCTGGCCTGCCATTTCCGTAAAGGCGGGCACGGCTCGGCCAGCCAGTTTGTTTGCCATTCTCCAGGCCTCGTGTGATAAGTGATCTAGTTCAGCTCCTATTAAGAAGACATGCCGTGGCAGGTCATCACGAAGAGCGAAGTACGGCGACAGGAGAGGATCTCGAAGATCGTGGCCGATTGGAACATAGCTCCATCGGAATATTTGACCCCAACCGGCCAGTGTACCGCTTGATTTCCCTCTTATATCGCGTTCCAAGTCGGGCTTGCGGTAGCACATCTTTCGCTTTTCCCTCGTGTGGATTGTCTGATCTACTAAAGGGCATATAGCGACCACGGCAGCCGGCCTGACTTTATCACGGATCGATGGTAGCTGGCATATACTTAAGGCTAGATTTCCGCCCGCACAAAACCCGCCAATCCCAATTCGATTTTTATCTACGGGCAAGCTCTCATCGTTGAACACAGCTAACATAAGGGCCTCAAGGTCGTAAATAGCTGTTGGAAAAGGATGGGCTGGCGCTTTCCAATAGTTCAGTTCTATGACCAGGACGTTATGCATGGTGGCGAAACGCTCGCTCCAAACGTCGTCGTCTTCGGGGCTGCCCATGCAAAATCCGCCACCATGGATGATAAAGACAGTGGGGAGGGCTTGAGGTAATGTCTGGTCATAATCCCTTGGGAAGAAAATGCTATAATGATGAATTGACGTCGTTAAATAGAGTATGCATAGCAGCAGGGTAGCTTAAACATACCGAATGGGTAGCTGTGGTCGGCTTTCATATATCTTGATGAAGTTTGGCTTCAAGCTTGGTGGATAAAACCACTGATACCATTGTTGGGCCCATTTCATGCCCATGGCCAAATTCTGTGCCGTAATGATACAAGTGCCTTCGTACAACCGCGAAAACAAATGCAATTGAGGCTGGGTATCCTGAGCAAGGTGTGTGTCCGTCATGGCTGCAGTGTAGGTTTGTCAAAATCTTGTGAATATCAATACAAGTTCTCCCATAGTTTTAGAGGGGAAAGTACCATTAAACATCTGAATCGATTATTGTTGTTATTGGTACAGCATATGACCGAAATCGTGGGGATGTGGCCATGGTGGTGGGAGCTCCTTCAAAATATGTCTTGAAACATAGTGACTTGTCGATCATACCACAAATTTCTTGAGCCGCCGTCGGGCGCATGATGCATTGATTCTATTGTTTCCGGGCTATAAATACGATGCGAATATGTTAATGCAGGTACCCGCGCCCTACTTTTATCGCGTTTTCATTAACCTGGGTCGCATCATATAACTTGCCCACGCATCTTTAACACACGACTCATACGAGTGTTTTGCGACCTCTACGTGTGAATTTTTGCGTCTAGCTCTTGATTGTGTGAGTTAGGCTATAACACAGAGTAAAGACGTAAGTATGTACGATTTAATCGTGAGCGCAATAGCGCATTGGGTGAACCGTCGGAATCCTACTTGATTAGGCCTAGATCGGCGCAATACAGCGAACTCCGAACGAAGTCTACATTGCAGCCTAATCTTATCACGACGTAATCGAAAGTCGTATACATGTATTATATCCTCAAGTTTACTTCTATCGCTCATAATCCTACAAACCTGTGAACTATAGATCGTTCCTGAAGGCCTTGTATTGTCATTTAGATCACATCGACCATGTCGTTTCTGGCCTGTTCTAACACTAATGATCAGTCAATTGGCCCAAACGTCCTAGGATGCCGAGATGACTTCGACTTCACCGTCAAATTCGAACAGTTGTTCTTCGCTCTTACACCATCAGTCATCTTCATTTTCTTATCTATAATTCGCATCATTGCCCTGACTAGGCGACCAATCGTCGTAGAGGCGTCGCATCTTTGGTTAGGAAAATTGGTACAGTTGCTCCTCAAATACTGCATTATAGTCGTATAGGCCGCTTACCACATCCAAAGGGGATAATTGTATCATATGCGACACTTGAACTAGCATTGCTAATTCTCGTTGGAATTGGTTCATTCAGTACGACTGGCGTTGCCATATCTGCGTCCGCGCTGCGATTTGTCGCTTCGCTCTGTATAATACCCCTTTCCCTTTTAGAGCATAACAGGTCCCCGCGACCATCCGTCTTACTCGGCGCATATCTCTTCCTAACGCTCTTACTTGATATTGCCCAAACCCGTACATTCTGGCTTGCCTCTTCAACACGACCGGAGATAGCTTACAGCGCCGTCTTCACCGCGGCCGTGACTGTCAAAACCGCTATCGTGTTATTCGAGGCACAGAGAAAGACGAGTTGGGTGAAGTGGGACGAAAAAGGTCATAGCCCTGAAGAGACAAGTGGTATATACAGTCTCGGTCTCTACTCATGGCTTAATCAACTGGCCGTTTCGGGTTACCGCAAAGTCTTGCAAGTCCCCGATCTTTACCCTCTGGATTCGGCGATGACTTCGACACAGTTACACTCGCGCTTCGTCGAACGCTTCGACTCGTCAATGTTTGCAGGACGCAAATACAGGCTTCTTCTTGTCCTCTCACGTACCCTAGTACGCCAACTGCTCCTACCAATACTCCCTAGGTTGGCCCTTATAGGTTTCACATTAAGCCAGCCCTTCTTCATCCAAAGCCTGATAAACTATCTCGCAAAACCACCTGGATCCGTTTCAGTTAACATAGGCTACGGCTTCATTGGTGCTTGTATTCTGATATACAGTGGTATCGCTCTGTCAACTGCGCTATACTGGTATTTTCAGTATCGCATGCTTTACATGGTGCGCGGAACACTTGTTAGCGCTATATATGCCAAAACTACAGAAGCCAATGGGGATGACAACGCGTCACTGACCCTGATGAGTACTGGTATGAATTTGCAGGTGTTTCTCGTCTTTTGGTCAGCAGATACAGAAATAAACCACACGCCTTCAAACCCAGCTCTATCATAACCCTTGCCTGGGCCATTCGGGCTGACTTTTCTTCTCTTCCAGACATTGAACGGATTTATCAGGGTTTCCGCACAGTACACGAGGTCTGGGCAAACACGATTCAGGTAGCAATTTCTGCCTTCCTACTATACCGACAGCTTGGACCTGCTTTCGTAGTGCCTATCGTTATCGTCATACTCTGTGCGGTGGCCATTCTAGTGCCTATCAGATATACTGCAAGAGGACAGAGACGGGTAAGCCAGTGTACCCCATTATAATCGTTTGTCCCGTAGTATAGTGTGACTCTGGAGATTGTCATTACGGACTAATGCCTATCTCCCGAGGTCCGCGTGTTAAGACACATGAACTAATAATTATTTTCGCTTACTATGTTCTTTAGTGGATGGATGGGGTCCAAAAGCGCGTTGGTCTCACATCCGGTGTCATCGCCAGCATGAAAAACTTGAAGATCTCCGGCTTAACGATTCCCATCAGTTCTTTTGTCCATCAGCTTCGAATATCCGAGCTCTCCGCTAGCACAGAGGTAAGGGTCTCATAGTAAACCCCCCCTTTTCGCAAAAATGTGACGTTTGAAAGTCAGGTTTACTGCTTTCACAAACGTCCGCAAACCTCCCAGTTCCCCATAATGTATAGCAAAAACTAAAGGTGAATCTCTGAGCAGTATCGCAGACTCGTCCTAATTTCTGCGACGTTGGCTTACACTCCATTGCTGATATCGCCCTTCCTGACATTTGCAATCGCGCAACGTACGCTTGATGTTGCTGGG
Source organism: Xylaria curta (assembly GCA_022495235.1). Lineage (NCBI taxonomy): Eukaryota > Fungi > Ascomycota > Sordariomycetes > Xylariales > Xylariaceae > Xylaria > Xylaria curta. The sequence continues at coordinate 134,038 of MU375986.1, forward strand.
CTCTTTGCGTCACTCGCCTACCTCTTACTCATGACTCAACCTCTTACGCAGCTGTTCCAGTCATTCCCTCTGATAATTGGGGGGACAACTTGTCTTGGCCGTATCCAATCGTTCTGTAGGTAGTTTCTCAGGTCTCCTGTCTTCATTCTTCGTTTCTCGTCGACAAGATAGAGGCTTCTACTGTGGTCGTGATCACCCGTTGATAGCTTTTCTTTTCACCCATCAGATATCAGGTGTAAGGTTACTGACCCGTTACGTTATAGTGGAATCCAAAACCCGGCAAGACTATCGATTTGCTGCCAGCAACTCACAAAGAAATACAGAGAAAAGTGTATCAGCGTCAGAACCAGCAGGTCTCACTGAGGAACCCATAGTCACGATTGAAAATGGCAGCTTTGGGTGGCTACCTGGCCAGATGGTCCTGAACGATATTAACATTCGTGTTCACAAGGCTTCACTAACGATAGTCGTCGGCCCCATTGCTTCTGGAAAGTCCTCACTCTGTAAAGCACTGCTGGGCGAGATGCCGTACAGTGATGGGAAGGTCATTATCGATACACGATCCTCGCGAGTTGGTTACTGTGATCAGGTTCCATTTCTGTCAAACGGAAGCATACGTGACAACATAGTCGGCTTCTCCCCATTCGATGCTAGCAGATACGAGGAAGTTATTGAAGCTACTCTCCTCGCAGAGGATTGCGAGACACTGCCACAAGGACACGACACGATCATTGGCAGCAATGGGATCACCCTTTCGGGCGGTCAGAAGCAGCGTGTATCGCTAGCGCGGACGCTCTACCTGCAGACCGATCTCCTCATACTCGACGACATTTTTAGCGGTCTTGACTCGGATACTGAAGATCAAGTTTTCGAGCGTGTCTTTGGAGAGACAGGTTTATTAAGAAATCGAAACGTATCGGCTATGTTATGCACGCATTCCGTACGCCAGTGAGTGACTATGCCTGCTTCTCCGTCATTACCCTTAAAAAACATGAGCTTCAGATTGCATCCATATGACCATAGTCCTTGCGGGATATTTCAGTTTTAATTCTAACTAAAGAAACCTGCTAACTCACGATGCCAAAGCCTCCCGGTGGCAAATCATATAATTGCTCTCGATCTCGGCGGTAGAGTTATCGAGCAAGGCAATTTTAACGACCTAGTCACCAACCAGGGCTATATTCATAGCCTAGGAATCAAGCCTTCGCTCGTCAGCGACAAATCAAGTACTGACAACAGCTTAAAGAGCGAGACGAGGCTCCCGCCTACTAAGAAGTCAGCAACTAAATCCACAGCGACAGATGTAAACGATAGAGCACGTCAGAACGGAGATACTACAGTATATAAGATCTACTTCAAGAGTATGGGTCTTCTCCGTAAGTCCAACTGCTTTTCCATGCTCATGTTCCTTCACATGTCATGTAGCTAGCTACATCGATATGTCAGGATCCAGTCCTTTCCAAATTATATTTGTTATCCACTGCTCGTATAACAATTAGGTGTCTACTTCGAGCTAATTCTTCATAGTGACTAGTTCGTTTTTCTTCCTCGGTATCAGTTATGGATTTTTTGGGAACTTCCCTACCATATGGCTCTCATACTGGGCAGCGGACAGCGTCAAAGTACAGCCGCAACACACTAATGCCTATTATATCGGACTATACGCTCTGTTTCAGATTCTCGCAATGGTGTCCCTAGTGTCGTTGGCATTCCTCCTGCTTTTAACTGGTGTATCCCGTGCTGGCGTCTCACTTCACCAGACTGCATTAAAGACGATGATTCATGCACCTTTACGTTTTTTCACCACCACTGACCAGGGTATCATAACGAATTTGTTCTCCCAAGACCTAAACCTCGTCGATACCGAACTCCCAGGCTCACTATTAAACACGATCGTCGATGTGTTTATATCCATTGGCCAAGCCGCCGTGATTGCGTCATCTGCGCCATATCTTGCTATCTCTTACCCATTTATTGGGGTGCTGATGTATGTGCTGCAGAAGTTCTACCTCAGAACCTCTAGACAACTACGGCTCCTAGACTTAGAAGCCAAAAGTCCTTTATAGTATGTAATCCTACTCACTTTGTCGTCAATTGTTGGATTAAGAACCCCCATATGTGCGTCATTTGCTAATTGATCTTAATAATAGTACACATTTTCTAGACACAGCAAAGGGGATCGTAACTTTGCGCGCCTTCGGTTATATAGCCGAGAACCGTGCTAAGAATATCCACCTATTAGACACATCACAACGACCAGCGTACCTACTAGCTATGATTCAGCAGTGAGTTATAAACCCGGCCCTTTAGTTCATACATCTCAGGCAAAAGATGCGTGCGCCTTTCTCCACCCAGCACTTTGAAAATCAATGATGCATGCTGACGGCTGTTGAATGATCAGATGGCTCTCTGTTGTGTTGAACCTTGTAGTTGCCGCCATCGCAGTTTTGCTCACAGCCTTAGCTACCCAACTTCGCTCGAATTCTGGCATCACCGGAGCTTCGCTTGTAACGCTTCTAAGCCTCGGTGGGAACCTCTCGGGGATTATAATATCCTACACACAACTAGAAACATCCATTGGCGCTATCAGCCGTTTGAAATCATTCAGTGACAACGTCAAGCCAGAAGAACATGATAGCGAGGATACCTGCCCGGCTGAAGATTGGCCACAAAGGGGCGAAATTTTGCTAGAAAATGTCTCTGCTAGCTATTTGTCAGTACCCCTTCCTGAAATTCCACTGAATGATATTAATTTCTATTCAGAAGCGAGGAAGAAGAGATCACGGCTTCAGCACTGGCACTAAAAAGTATCAGTCTGCGTGTGCGGTCGGGAGAGAAGATCGCAATATGTGGGCGTACAGGAAGTGGCAAATCGTCATTTATTGCGCTATTACTGAAGCTATTGGAACCACTCGGGACGGAACAATACTGTCTACAAATAGACAACGCACCCCTGGCTCGACTTGACCGGGTTACACTTCGCCAACGGATTATCTCGATACCCCAAGACGCTGTCTTCCTCCCAGACGGCTCAACCTTTCTCGCTAACCTCGATCCTTTTCAGACAGCTACAATAGAGGATGCGCGATCAATCCTGCAGATTGTAGGGTTATGGGACTTCGTTGCGGAGCGCGGCGGCCTGGAAGCTGGCATGACTGCAGGTACATTAAGCCAGGGTCAACGGCAGCTTTTCTCGTTGGCGCGTGCCGTGCTGCGGCGACGGACCCGTGCACGGAGCCTAGGTCTGGGAGGTTGTGGCTCGGAAGGAGGAGTCCTGCTCCTAGACGAGGTCAGTTCCAGTGTGGACCAAACCACGGAGAAGAAGATGCAGGAGGTCATCCGAGAGGAGTTCAAGAATTACACAATCATCGCTGTGAGCCATCGTTTAGATATGATTATGGACTTCGATCGGGTTGTAATCATGGACAAGGGCGAGATCGTCGAGGTGGGAAACCCTGCGCATCTTGCAAGACAACCTGGGACGAGGTTTGGGGTTTTGTATGCAGCTGGTGGGCATTAAATTCTCCAAAACTAGGCAATAGTGTAAGAATGGCCAGGAGGATTCAAAAGAGTAGAGGCTTTCTTATTTATAATTGCAAAAGACTTGTTGAGGTAAATGTAAATTGATTATTAGTTAAGTACGAGGCTACCTATCTAAAGTCCTCTTCGAAATGATGTCTATAAGCCTGATCTTTTTTGATTTTGTTGAGCGTAGGTACTATAAGTCGAAGCTAGATTATGGATGATGCACTTTCCGCAAACTAATAGATCAATTAGTTTTATGGCAAGCGGAGATAGGTATACTAATGCAAGAGTATGCTAAAATAGTGCATTATATAGCTATATAGTAAAAGTCAGAAGCCAGCGCTCAATCAAGCAATAAATCCTTCCTTCCATCGAGTCGCGAACAAAGGTAGGTATGTGATCGCTGCTTCACGCTTTATGTATGCTTGGGCCTTGGCGACTACGTCTCTCTGTATTCTCGGACGTATGTACATGCTATTCCGCTTCTAGGCTACTGAAGGAGAGTATGCCTACTGCTAAGAAAAGTCAACTTCGGGGGCAGAATACAACAGTGAACCTCCTCATTCAGGTGAGATTCGCTTAAGCATATACCCCCCGCTCATCCCCAGCTGACATGGGTCATGAAGCCTACATAAGCGATGCCAGATCCAAATTTCAAGTTTTATATGTAGGCCTTAGCATCTCTCACTTCGATTCAAGCCTCAGAGTTTCTTTTGCCCGATATCCTACCTATAGTATATTTGACATATTATATTTATTTTTCTTGCAGCCCCCCTCCTCCCTTCTTCCCCTTGACATCTAAAAGCTGTAATCCAGGTATGTTCAAGGTTATCTCAAAATTTTTCATGAAGCCCCAACTCCCTTTTTAACACCAAGTATAATTGATTATGCCTCCTGTGTGGCGCCTATCTCGGCTGTACCGCATCTTACGCCTGCACCGCCTGTATCAATGTATTGACTAACTAGGTAGGTTAGTGCTAGGGCTGTACGTAGGAAGGGGGAGTTGCTGGCACCGAGGACTACCTGTGATCGTGGCTCCGGCAAGACGTTTAAACATCCAAGCAGACATGATGAATAAACCCTTTATTACTCACCATACTGCTGAGGCAGGAGGAGCTGAAGCTTCAGGGTCAGCTCCCCCCGCAACCACAGAACCAATGTGACAACCACTTGGACTATCTGTCGTGTACGAGCCGAAAGGCTTAGAACCAATCCTCGAGTAAGCCAGCCGTGTCATTATTTCAATAAAATATCTTGGATGGGATAATTAACACAGAAATGGAATAGTGTTATATTTATTCATGGTCTGCAAGGCCACCCTTTCGAGACCTGGGCTGTCGAAGTCAGTCATCAGGATGATCATGGGGAGAAGCTTCCATCGGAGAACATAGCTGAGGATTTCAACGATGTCAAAGCTCTTAATAAACGGAGAAACTTCTTTTCTTGGCTGCGTGGGTTTGAGCACACGCGTGACTCGGAAACACGGGATGTCTTCTGGCCGGCTGATCTCCTTCCTATCGAAATCCCGAGGGCACGAATTCTAGTGTTTGGCTACGATACAGTTATAGAAAAGCACCAGTTTGCAGGACCAGTGAATAAGAACAGCGTTTTTGCTCATAGTAGAGATCTTGTAAATGAGCTGTCCCGAGCACGACCCCTGGAAAGACCAATTGCATTTGTCACCCACTCCCTGGGAGGGATTGTCATCAAAGAGGTATGTCCTGGTATGTGTCTCTTATTTAATGGAAAACTTAGGCTAAATGTCATGACTTGTAGTGCCTAGCAATATGTTCCACGTCCAGTGATGAGAATGTCGAGGATATTCTTAAAAGCACTACTGGTGTCGTGTTCCTGGGAACGCCACACAGAGGGAGAAACGTGGCAGGTATTGGCGAGATCGCGCGCAAAACCGCCAGTCTATTACTGATGGACACGAATTCGCGTATTCTTCATAGCCTTGCCCTTAGGAACTCCAATCTAGAACGTTGCCAAGATGCATTCTCCTCACTATGGCTGAAGTACAAGTTCCAGGTCAAGACGTTTCAGGAGGCTCTACCGCTTAAAATTCCAACAAGGCTAGGGCAATCTAAAATGGTGAAGGTCGGGATTCTCAATTCGCACCAGGTGCCTGCATAGATCAGCAGCTAACTTCAAACGGGATGCAAGGTGGTTCCGGACATCTCATCATGTCTAGGTGATTCACGTGAGCGAGCTGAAACCCTTAATGGTGATCACAAGTCTATGTGTAAATACACAGGCACGCATGACCAGAATTACAAAAAGGTAGCTGCAGAGCTACGCGCGGTATACTCGAAATCAACCGCCAGATGCTTGTCCATCGACATCACCCACGATATACAAGGTATTGTTCTTTTCATGACATATTCCTTTGGGAAAGAACTGGTAGTGACCAAATGATCCCAGGAAAACTTGAACACTTCAAGTTCGCAGAGGCTCTATTTCAACAATTCTCCATCCATGGTACCACAGAAAAAACTTGCCAGTGGTTACCTAAAACGTGTTTCAAGAACTGGATAGAGCGAGTGGGCGTCAATTCACACCTTGGACTCCTACAGATCACAGGGAAGCCGGATTCAGGCAAGTCGACGTTGATGAAACATATGCTTGAGATCACTTGCGTCCGCTTCCGGGAAAATCCTGGTATCTGTACTCTGAGCCATTTCTTCGACCGCAGTGGCCAGCTACTTCAGCATTCCCCCACGGGGATTCTCCGGTCTCTCCTGTACCAGTTAGGGACGCAGTATCCTACTGCCCTCATGGCGTTCCAAGATTATACCCAGGCCGATTTAAAACTACTTAAGTCTTCGGATGCAAAATCGTATACAGACATCCTCAAGTCTAGCCTCGAAGAGATATTCTCGAGTTCTTCATTGGCACCCGAAAGAACTATTATTTTTGTTGATGCTCTGGATGAATGTGACTCGAGTGATGCCGTGAGCATGGGATATGTTGAAATTAAGGAGCTAGTAAATCTAGGTGGCTAGGTACAACGTTTTACACATATTTTACTATATAATATGAGGTACTCTCGTATTTTACTATATTTAAACTTATTTAACAACTTAATTAATATATAAATTTTTAATATTTATTTATAATACTAATAAGTTATAAGTTTAAAAACTTATAATTATTATTTTTATAAACTTTATTATTATTATTATTATTAAAATAATTAATTTAACATTTATTTAAGCTGCTTGTTTTTTTATTAAGCTAAAATTTATAAAAATAATAATATTTATTTAATATTATATTATTATAAATATTTTAATATATTATTTATTAATGTTTTAATATTAAATTTAAAAGTAAATTTTAAAAGCAATTTTATTTGCTTATTTTTTTATTTTTATTTATTAAATATTTATTATTATTATTAAAATTTATTAAAAAATTATTATTAAAAAACTTAAATATAGTTTTATTTTTTTATTAATAAAAAATTAAACTATTAAAAAAATTAAATAAATAATAGCTTTAAAAATTAAACTAAAATTATATTTAAATGTTTAATTAAGCTTGTTTATAAAAGCTTAAAAAAATATTATAAAATATAATTTTAAAATTTAATTATTTATTTTTTTAATTTATTATAATTTTTATAATAAATATAATTTTTTATATTTTATTTAAATTATTAATAAAATAATTAAAGCTTGTTTATTTAAATAAAAATATTAAAAACTATAATTATTAATTAAAATTACTTATATTTTTTAACTTATGTTTTAATTTATTACTTTTATTTTTATTATATAAAGTATTATTTATTTTATATTTAATAATATTAAAATTAACTTATTTAATTTAAAGATTATAATTAAACTTTTTATTTTTAAAATATTATTAAGCTTTATATTATTTAATATAATTATATTATTTTTTTTAATTATAAAGCTTTAGTAAGGATTATTAAGGGTAATGTGGTTTTAAGTCTATATATTTAATAAAGAAAAAAAGAAGGACTAAGTAAGTCTTTTGCTTTTAGCAAAAGCTTTACTTAGGTTTTAACTTTTATATCTAATCTATAAAAGTGGGTCCAATGGGTCCCCCTGCAAGGGACACCCCCCTTGCTAATTATAGCAAGCTTTTAAACTTAAAATTATTTAAATTAATTAAAACTTTAAACTTTAAAATATTTAAATATATTAACATTTTTTTTAAATTTAATAATAATTTTATATTAAATTAAACTTTTTTAAATATTATTTTATAAAAACTTATTTTTAATTATAATGAAATATATATATTAATAAATTTAAGTTTTAATTTAAAATTAAATTAAAATAAATAAAAAAATTAAGTTTATTTTAAAGCTTTAAAACATTATTATATTAAAGTTTTTTTTTTAAATTTTTTTGTTTTAAAAAAAAAATAAAAAACTATATATTAATATTAAATTATATTAATTTATTATTTAAAAAAATAAAAAAAAACTAAACTAAAAAAAATCGCAAATAAATTTATTAATATAAATTTATATATAA